>JABXWE010018512.1:0-37858 GCA_014611495.1 Limonius californicus | reverse complement strand
TAATTTACATTTTTCAGAATTAAAAAATGACTATTAAGGATGGAAATGCTTCGACGGAAAATGATCATAGATAGGTAGTACGATTTTTGAAACGCTCTCAAAAAACAAAATTTTCCTAATCTAAAGTATTTTATTAATATATTTCCTACGAACCCAATAATTAAAAACATATTCATATTTTTATTTACATTTATCAGAATTATAATGTAACTATTAAGCAATCGCAGTCTGCCTAGAAACTTTTCACTCCTGGTAAATTTCCTTAAATAACTGAAATGTTAAGAATTAAAAATATTTTAATAAGATATTTAGGATGAGGCCATAATTTAAACATTTGCAAGTTTATAATTATTTATTTATAATACATTTATTGGGATTACAAAGTGATCATTAAGGAAACGGCGACTTGCACGAAAAATTCTCATACTTGGTAGAGTTTCTGAAATATTCCGAAAAAAATGAAATCTTACAAAGCAGAAATATTTTAATAACAGCCCTATTATGCACATAATAATTTATTTACTTTTAGAAGCAAAAACGATAACCTTCCCGGGAAACTCTCAAATCTGGTCGGGTTCCTGAAATATACCAAAATAATTGAAATTTCATAAATTTGATATTTTTTAGTCACATCTAGTCTTATAAATCCAAAAATTTTAACTGTGTAGATTTAGATAGTTTCAGTGGGGAGTAGCATATTATTTACTTTTTCTATTTTCCTTACGGATGAGGAGGTTAGAACAAAAAATAGCCAATATCCTTCACTTTTAATCTTATATCACATGCATGCAGACACCATGAATTTAATTATTCTATATCTTATAGGTATTCGAATTAATTCCTCTTATATTTGTAGGAAAAATCAATTTAGGACACGATCACCTATTTCAATGGTTGATGAAAAGTTGAGAAACATCTAAGGTTAATGTTGACCTTTACCTATTTATTTTATCTGTTCCTAAGTATATAAATGAAAGGATTATAAAGCAGGTGCGACATTTTATGTAAATATATAAAACAAAATATAAAGTTGGACGGAATTAGGTAAGCTCACTAATAGAAGTAGTGGTCTATGGTGAAACTATTTAATTTTTTAATTTTAAAAATGTGGTTATCAGGTCTTCGATTTCCCGGGTTGTAATAAATGTTAGAGATTGTGTTATTTAATTAATAAATAAATAAGTTATTCTCAATAATTTAATTACACAAGGAAACTTTTCCTAATTTAGACAATTACATGTTATCAGACAATGTTAATAGTATTGCATTTTATATAAGTTTCAATGTCATAAGGCAAGAAACAACCATTAAATTTATTATGAAAACTAAAAATTCAGAAACGGTTCAATCCCTGAAAATCTTACAGTTACTGTAATTGGAGTATAATTAATTATTGCACCTTATTAAGAGTGTTAAGGAGTCGTCGTGTATATGAATCTATTACGCTTAAATTAATAAATTAATTAAATATGGACTTATTAGATAAATGTTAA
Organism: Limonius californicus; assembly: GCA_014611495.1. Classification (NCBI taxonomy): domain Eukaryota; kingdom Metazoa; phylum Arthropoda; class Insecta; order Coleoptera; family Elateridae; genus Limonius; species Limonius californicus. The sequence goes on along the minus strand of JABXWE010018512.1, from coordinate 36,365 downwards.
TTATAAATTAAAGCGAGTCTTGTAGGGTCATGTCATGTCATAATTTTAATCTAAATATTTTTTTAATCTGAAATATACCATGGTGTATGTTTTCACCTTTTGTCCAGCTATATACTGCCAGCATTTAATTAATCACAATATACCCACCGTTTGGAGATCAATAAATATAATAAGTTTAATTTGTCTACGTGGAAAATAACTTGTTAGGTGGTTATTTAGGGTCAATAAAGCAAGGCCGCATTCAAAACACGTTATCCATAGGATAGTATACCATTACGGTGTGAAGTGTGACATATTGACTTTTTACGGCTTTTATTTACTTATTAGTAGAACCTGAACTTCTTTTAGCTTTATTAAAATGATACCCATATAGTACTGGTTTTGTATCAGGTTAGTTGTTTCTTTTATCTTTTAAATGTATGATTTACTATCTATCCATCAGATTAGCTTAAATTTATTAATATAGCCTTTATATTTTTAACGAAAATGCATTAGCATTGGGTAGAGCTATATGATCCAGGAATCATGATAATAGTGAATTGCACTTATTTCGATAAGTTATCTACACAAACTTTACGATAATTATCTTATCTTATATAAGTATATAAAGTATGTGTCAAAACAATAATCCTATTTATTTGAGGGAATAGTGAGCTTAAATATCCTTCCTCGTAATGAATAGTTTATCAAAATAGTAGGAGGTGTTGCATTATTGAGGGAAGGGTTTGCTTTAATTAACATACACTCAATATTATTTCTTCATAGATATATAGATATTATATGATTTTCAGATAGAAATACACAATTTTTAACATATGTTGGTTAATAACTTTATACTGGGTAGGTATATACAGTACCTGCAACAAAATTGTAATTTATATTCTTTTGATATGTGTCCTAAAAAATTAAAAATATTAAACTTGGTTTTCTGACAGACACTTTAGGAAATGCGGTATCCGCCCATTTGCTCGCCAACGTTTGCTCGCCAGCCGTTTGCTCGCCTGCCGTTTGCTCGCCTACCGTTTGCTCGCTTGCCGTTTGCTCGGCTGCCGTTTCCTTGCCTGCCGTTTGATCTCAGGTCAGCTCGACAACTATTTGCTTGCCGGACAGATGCTCGAGAAGCAGTTTATTTTGCAATAAAATATTATCCGCGGATATTTAGTATATGCTGCTGGTATCTAATTCTCAAAATCGGAATGTTGATAGTCAAAGCGGAGATGCCTATTCTTGTATCCGTATGAAATAATATTAATTATTTTTTTTCCTAATCATATTAAATAGAAGCGTATAAGATTCTTTTGATATACCTTCTTAAATTAGTATTAATTAGTAACTTCTCCAAACTCGTTAAAATTGCTTCCTTGATATAGAAGCAACAATTTAAATTTCCAAAAATTTTAATTAAGGGTTATCCACTCAGGCCAGTTTTAAAAACGAACATTTCTTTAAAATGTAAAAGACTATCTTATAAAACAATAATACTCTCCCTATACCTTTGGTACCTGGAAAGTGGAAATAAGTAAAGATATTAATTATGAAACTAAATAATTATATACTAAATTATTTCACAAACGAAGATGTCCAACAAAACATAATTAGTTTTTTTGAGATTGGTGCAGTTAACTGCGAGTATCTGTTGAGCATACGAACAGCAAGCAAAAGCCCTGACGAGCAAATACCCTGGCGAGCAAATACCCCGGCAAGCAAATACCCCGGCAAGCAAATACCCTGGTCAGCAAATACCCTGACGAGCAAATACCCTGGCGAGCAAATACCCTGGCGAGCAAATACTCTGACGAGCAAATACCCTGACGAGCAAATATCCCGACAAGTAAATACCATGGCCAGCAAATACCCTGACGAGCAAATATCCTGGAGAGCAAATACCCTGGCGAGCAAATACCTTGACGAGCAAATACCCTGACGAGCAAATATCCCGACGTGTAAATGCCCTGGCGAGCAAATATCCTGACTAGCAAATACCGTAACGAGCAAATACCCTGGCGAGCAAATGGCCTGGCCAGCAAATACCCTAGCTAGCAAACACCCTGACGAGCAAATACCCTGACGAGCAAATGCCCTGGCGAGCAAATACCCTGGCAAGAAAATACCCTGGCTAGCAAATACCCTGACGAGTAAATACCCTGGTGAGCAAATACTCTGGCTAGCAAATACCCTGGCAAGTATGCTTGCCATCAACCGAGCAAGTAGTGGCGATCAAATGACCTAGAACCGAAAATATTCTACTATTTGTAAATTTGGCTAGTCAACACATTGTATATTAATATACAGATTGCGTTTACAGGGCCACGTATTTATATATACTAGATATATGTTTTAAATTAGTAGGATTTATATTTTAAGTTATAGCGAATATTATAAATAACTTTGAGTGTACCCACTAAAATTATTATTAGAAAACTGTTGGAATGCATCAACATCTGCGGAATTATTAGTTCTTAAATCGTAGATAATGATTTCGTTTTGAAAGTGTATAAAATAAATTAGGGATTTGATACAAAATAACATTAGTTTTGCGAAATATTAGAGAAATAACTTTTTTACAATTTACTGCTCTGTAATTAATTCATTCAATTTAATACAAATTCTTCAAGATTAATATCAGTCAATCAGTTTTCATTTATTTATCCTATTCATTTTTCTGATTTTGGGAATTAGTATTAAATATTAATTATCATAATCAGTCTATTAAAGTATAATAGACTTGGTAATATGTAATTTCGTAATCATTTATTGCATAGCTGATACATGCGCGATTTCTATGTATTGCATAGATATCCTTTAATGATGATTGAATATACCTACTTAATATCTCATTACAAGGCTGTATAGATTTGTTTCCACATTTTTTATAAATAATTAACAACATTATCCTTCAGAATGTAGTGCAACTCTCTCTAGATTTTTAGTAATAGGTAATGATGCTTTAAAAGAGTTTTTAGGGCATTGATGCGGGCTCAAATGGTAAGAACACTTAATAATGTGCCTCGTCATTTTGCTGCGTTTGCAGGTTTTTCATAGAACTTGTAAAACTAACAAATTGCTTCAACTAAATAGTGTCAGGAAAATGACAATATTTCAAGAACTATGGAAAAGTTTCAAAATAGAAGCGGAATAGCGCCATAAGCTAGTCAATAGTCATCATCTAATCAGTAAACCTTAGAGGCCTACATCGAAGCCATTAGGTAATATAGGTAAAGTATAATAGAAAAATCCTTACATATGTAATATTCAAACTAGCAACAACTACTTGAATTTTAGCAAAAATGCAGACGCTGTGTAATTAACTAAACCTAAAAAGTAAATTAGATTTCTAAATGTATTAGATATTGCAGTCGTTTAGGCAGCTGGTTCCATATCTAAAACACTCAGTATCTATTATTTTGCGCCAACTGCCAATTCCTTTCATACAGTGGCGTAACAGCGGATTTTCGGAGCTTAAGTTATATTATAAAAAAGGCGCATTTCTTCTCTATTATGAATTTTGAGATTAAAATATTTTAAGCTCCCTTTGGACTCCTAACTTTGCGATCCCTTAAACACTGTTTTCCCGTCCTTAATACTAGGTACGCCACTCATTTCTTACCAACATTGTGAGGTTTAAGTGTAATAATACGGTTTCAATATTAATTTTTTTACGGTTATTCCCTATTGCGAAACAAATTGAACGTGTCTAATAATTTCTTCCATTATAAATTACTTTCTACTGACATATTTGAAAATTAAATAACTAACCTAAATAACTTTAAATCAATATCGAAACATCCTCAATTTTTTTTAAATACCTTGTTGTTGGATGCATTTCAGTACTAAGATATATTTTATGAATAAGAAATTCTGGTAATTCCCATCAAAGCCAATATTTGCGTAATTAAAATTATTCAGTGTGTGCCTCCAGTTTAAAGCAGTTTGATCAGTATAAAGTTGCCTGTCCGAAGGAGCTTTCCTTCTCTCTATCCCTAATTTTTGTTGAAGCCCAGCGCCTCAACTCGATTGGCTGCGCAAGCTTACGGAAGTCCCTGTATGTCCAATGGAGGCCCCAGTTTTGAGCCAATAGTTCCAGGCCCGAGGAGGAGCCCCACGCCGGGCAGCCGCCTATTCAACTTGCTCCTCTGTCGGGAAGTTCATTACGGCCAAATAGAGACATAAATACGGCATGGGTGATTTTTATGTCCTTTTAATCGCTTGCTCGAGATAAACGGCCGAGAATTCCTCGCGATGTTTTGCAGAGGTGTAGAATTATAGGACGTGCGGAGCTTTTTGCGTACTCGCGGTATTGTAAATTATGCTTGACACTTTCGTATTGTTAAACTTAAACAAAGAGGGAACATTGAATAGTGTCGATTAGTTTCTGTAAGAATAGTTCTATAATTGGTTTAATTTTTGCTACTTTCTTAGGTTTGCTTATCAATATTAATCCTAGCCTAAAAATTATATAAAATGAACCTTAATGTACCGTTGTAGCTTAAATAATCATACAGAAATCCATATTAGATACCTACATACCTTTTTCAAAATTCAAAATATGTTACGTTTAATGACAGAAATAGTAAGCAATATTGTAAAAACATATTCTTAACAGTTACCATAGTATTAAGCCTAAAATTCTTATAGCATTTTTCAACTGGCTTCAATAGTTGTCAAGATGTTAAGTAGGTATACCTAAGTATAATAAGTATATCTAACTTAACCTAAATACAATAATTAGCTGATATGGCTAGAATTGTTGCAATTAATGTTGAGAAGTCTATATGTGTATCTGTCTCATAAACTGTCAGTGACAAGACAATAGGTACAGCCAAATGTAAAAAATTTGTTCACTTTTCAGTAATATAATAAAAGATTGTGTAATAAGAACAGGTCTATAGGTATGTTGTTAAAAGGTCTACTATTATACTTATGTACTATATATTAAACCTAACCTAAAAAACGACAATGAAATCAATACATCTTGCATTGATTAATATCTTTTTCTTTTTGGTAATAGGCTATCAACACAGATACCTATACTACATTCAGCGAAGAAAAGGGGAAACAATAAAGTCAATATTATATCTAATTATTATGTTGCTGAGATTAATACCTATACAAGAATCTAACCCCAATGAGTGTTCTTTAACTAAAAATCTAGATGTGAATCTTAAAATTAGTCCCATTCTTGTAATGAAAAATGGACTAAAATTAATACAATTATTATTTAATATAAGATTTGCTTTGAATATTTCCAACATGTTTGACATTAAATTTGTACACCAAACCTAACCAAAAAAACAGTAAAGCAATGAAACAAATTTTAAGGCATTTGAAGCAAACATTTTCTGTTGTTGCTACTGACAAGTATAAACAATCATGCTATTTGTTAAATATTTCTTATTTTTCGTTGAAATTACATATTATCTGAGTAACAGCTAAATATCACTACTTATTGCTATAAATTTCGACAGAAAACAATTATAGTATTAGACAATAGGTATCTATTGCTATGATGATTATTTTTTTTTCACCTTATAGTCTGCCAATGGTCTCCCTTAAAAACATTTGTGATAGATACGATTTTTCTCAGAAAGTCAAGAAGAGCGAAACCTTTGTTATCTACTCAATCACTGTTTTAACATGTTTTACTTCTATATTTTCAGTAATTTTCTCAAATAATTATAGAAGAAAGTTATAAAATACTTACTTACTTATACTTATTCGGGGAAATAATTACCTTCACAATAAAAGTTTTTGACAAGATGAATATTTTAATGTACTTAAGAGTAGATATAAATGACCACCAATAATTCTTTAATAATAGTTGCTGATGACTTTGATCAAAAGTTAAAACGTTTCAATCATTAATTGTTTGTTTGTTTTGATGTACCTACTCTCTATTATTAGCATGGAATTACTTGGTTTTCTGTATTTAATTGACAGAAATTATTGTTTCAAAGTCACATTAAACTCCTACTGAGAATCTTCTCTTGTCGTCTCTTTTCAAGTAATTACCTATTCTTGACTTTAAAATATTCATTGCATAAAGTCTACTTGTGTATAGAAATAACTAGGTCGAAGGTCTCGTAATTTTAAACCCTTGTAAAAAACAATATAAATAACAGCATTGGGGTGTATTTATTGATTAATTGAAGAATTATTATTCAAAAAATCTATTTTATACAATAGTTATTATTTAGTTCTTAGAAGCTCTCATACATTTGTAGGGTAATGGTCACCGCGGTAGGCTTCTACGCTGAAGGTCTGGGGTTCAGTTCTCAGTACCACAATATTGAATTCTTAACTTGTCCTGACAGGCAAAATACATTAAAATCAAATCATTGTCCGCCCCAAGGTTTAATTAATCTAAGCATGCGGCCCTGTTTAGGCAGGCAGGGCCTACGAACAAATATTGCTCAAACTTCTAGAGCCAATGTTTGTAAAGACAGACAAACTACAGGTCGGTCCTTACTTGATAATGCTGGGTGTAGTTCCCAAATGACGTTGCGGTTTAAGCCGAAAGTAAATTGTAATACTGACAATTCGAGAAACCGCGAAAGCCTCAAAGAATAATTACCTCCAATTGTTACGGGCCAAAGTAGCTTTTTCGTCGACCCGCAACAGGAAAGATGGAAAAGGCTTTCTGCTAAACTCAGAGGAGTAAGGGTGGTTCACGAGAAACGCTTACGGGAGGGAAATCGTACCTAGTTGTGTACAGAGTAGGTCAAAATTAACGGGCGCCAACTTCCAAATAACAGCTGATTGCAGGTTCTCGTGGAAGGCCGAGGAGCCAGCAGTTTACGGAAATCAGACTTTCCATTATTGTGCATCCTCCCTATAGGAAGTAGAGAGAGAGGCACAGTTGGAGTGTTCTAGGTTCTTCAGGAAGCAGGCAAAATTCGCAGGCACGCCCCTGAAGACTGGATCACGATGGAGACAACGTTATGGACCAGGATTTTCTTTGACGAAACAAAAAGACGGGAACTTCTGGAGCCAAAATCTCCGCCGCTGTATGGGATTATCACTTGCAACGGCTCAAAGGAGACCATCACGGGGTTGAAGCCTTCTAATCCGACACAAGTTGAGAGAAGAATTTCCCTGAATTGTCTCTGCAGCAAGCTTACACTCTGCTAATTTTTTAATCCGACACAAGTCGAAGATTCTTTTACCCAAGGCAAGAAACTACACGATATATTAATTTAGTAGAAGCGCTGCTAACAACTTCGTTTCCAAAAAAAAACACGTATGTTCACTCTCAGAAGTTTTGCCATCGGCGCCGAGATGGAAACGAGCAACCGGGTCGAGGGAAGGTGTTAAATCGACTGACGAAAGAACGAAATGCGAACACCCCACAGCTGGAATATTTCGTCATATTGCGAAATATGTCTCGAGAATTCTAGAACAAACTCTCTCACGTGGAACTTCCGGGCCATTCTGCAAACGACTGATTCTAAGAACTGCTTTCGAGCGGCATATCCAGACTAAACAAACACGACAAGAAGAACAATGCAAAACTTTCGGAATTAATGAATTAATGTTTGAGAATAATAAAAATAGAAAACGACTTAGGAGCGCCAATTAAAATACGACTGAATCGGTAAAATCAAACGAACATAACACAATGTTTAATAGATGAATACTACAAAAGATATTGATATGTACCGACACCTAAAAAGAACGCAAGAAACACGTTGATGACTGAAAATATGCAAATATAGTCCAACTGAAAGACGAAAGAGGGGTAGATTCAAAAATTCATAGAACCAAGGAGTGAGACATGTTATGATGTGTAGATAGTCAATAGAAAAAGATGCGCAAAATAAGAAACAGTTGTGTATTGGACGCGAGAAACGGCGAGTGCTATAAATTAATGAAAATTGCTATATAATAATCATGGAGCAGAAACATAATATGGTTCCATTCCTCTTTCATAGTGCTTGCTAATTTTTCTATCATTTACTTAAAGTGAATGTCTGTACTGCAGTGCCCGTGCACTACATTTATCGGGTCGCCTTGCTTGGAGTTGATGTTTTTGTTATTGTTTAGTTAGTTACGGGGTTTCCATTCAATAAACAACACGTTCTCCTAAACCTTGTTTTAATCTCTGTATTGGAGTCTGAAATCTTACCAGATAACAATATTTTGGTGACCTCGACGTGAAACCCGACGTTACAAAAGGATATCATCGACGATTGCCATTTACCCGACGTTTTGGAAGACGGCTACCTTCAACGGCTACAACGAATTCCGCCTTTGCCCTCAGTGTTTGCCAGCCGTTGTGTGGGACTGCTCAAGTGACTATCGCTGGATTTTCACACAGATAAGTTGTCCCACTTTATAATATTTCATGTTTCTATAGCAATTCTGTCATAATGTCATTTTCTGAATTTGACAATGACATTTGTATGTATTTCACTACCCTTGATTGATATTTTCGCTTACATAACATTACTAATCAAATAGACAAATTCGATAAACTCATTACACACTTGCCGGTTGACATCAAAGCAAAGATAGGTTCGTATATTCTCGATCCTCCACGGGCTAATCCCTTTGACACCTTAAAAGCACAGTTAATCCAACATTTTGCGCAACCCTCGACGGTAAAAATTTGGATTTTGGTGTATTCAATGGCAACTGTCAAAATTTGCTTCAGGAAATATATAAATTATCAGAAGATTTAAACATGCCGGAACCTTTTATTATGGAGTTATTCATATCTAAATTGTCATTAGATTTAAAGGTTCAATCATTGAATTCTGCCGTTTTGCCATTGAGGGACGTAGCAGACCATCTCGATACACTTTACACAATTTTAAACTTAAATTCACTAAACCATACATTACGTCAAGTTGACAATTGCGATGATAGTACCGTTGATAGGTCAGTTTCATCTACAAATTTTGGGAAAAATGAGTATTCAAGTCCTCAAAAAACGCCACATAATCGTTACCAGAGGCCTCCATTACGTTATGATCGTCACTGGAATCCTCAATTTCCCGTCAAAAATCGAACAGCTCAGCCACAGAATTCATGTTGTATCTACCATTACACTTTTGGAAATCAAGCAAGAAATTGTAATGGTCCCCCTTTTCCATTTTCAAAAAACTAGGACCCAAACCACAGAATTGTGCCACTGTGATAGAACTGGCAGCATGCTTTAGCTATACCTTGGTCTTCTTAATTGTAGAGGAATTATTTGGTTTCCTAATATTCTGCCCTGCTTTCCACATGCCGATCACACTAGTCGAAGCACGAGACACAGTGAAAAATACAGGCTTTAAAATACATGCTTAGAAGAAGCTGTAGAATATCAAAATATGCTTAGACTTAAACTGAAAATCAGAATAGAATCAGAATAGGGCATAATAGGTCGAAGACAAAAAAATACCTGGTGCCACGGACACTTAAAAAAAACGGCTCAGTTGATAGAAGAAAATAGAGCAGACCCAAGGGCGTTCGAAAATCTGTGAGATGTGGACAATTAACAGAAGAAGATACACAAAATTGGAAACAGCGACATGTTGCAGGAAAAAATAATAATAACCTTATGATAATCATAAGACTACTTTTTTAGTTTACAGCTTTTCTATTAAAATTCAATATTCATAAATCTTTCCCTTAAAAATCCCTTATTTAAATTTTGAAAAATAAAGACCAAATAAAACATGAAAGGTTTGTATTTAGCAATATGTAAAAGCTAAAAAATTTAAACAATTCTTATTGAAAAATGTCGTGCCATGTTGTACATTTTTTAAACATGCCAGTACTGTCGGATGACTTCAAGAAAGTGGCGTTTTCTCCTACCTGACAGCTACACATTTTTGCCTTTTATTATTTGATATTTTTTTATTTCTTGTCGAGTGTTACAAATAAAAGTAGTAAAGATTGGCCTCGTTTGCCACGAAATGCGCAGCTAAAAATCTAGAAGGTATAAATATGCAAATCGTGCGGAATAAGCTTATCGGTGGTGCTCCGGCTCGCAAGTTGGCTACCTTAGCGGGGTAAGAGCACGCACACGATATTAACCCCGATTTATATTATTATGCAAATACCGCTTATCTAGCACTTATTCAAATTCAAAAATAATGTTGCCGCAGCCATATACGTGCTGTTATGATATATTAGGCAGCCATGTTGGATTTAGGGACACGATAACTCGCAATAGGACCACTTGGGGGACACATTTAAATGCTTAAGTTATAATAAAAGATCATAAATCATGCCCGACGAACATTTTCGTGCACGCTTTCAGTGCGCCGAATTTTTTTGCTCACACTTTGCCCTGCTCATACGCAAGAACCTCTGAAAATTTAGTATGTATTTACGCAATTACATTTGCATCCTTGATGGACTAATCCACTTTTTAGGCACTTAACGCTCGGTGATATGTGTATGCCTTTGCACGTACACCTACTTACCTACTTAGGCCTTAAACTTTGCCCGTTGTTTCTCGCCTTAATTTACATACAAATTGGGTTTTTCTCCCGAAGGGAAAATCAAACAGTGTTGATGCATAAAAACATAATTTTACTTTCCCTCCAAAAATACGTCGTTAATTTGTTTTTCTTATCGCTGTTGTTTATGTTGAACTCGGATAATTTATGTACTTGCTTGTATATTGTTTTTTTCTTAATCGGAATTAATTATAGCAAAATTCTTCTACTTTCAAAATTGGGGTAGAGGTCAAAATATAAAAATGGACTGTCGCATACTTCTACTGTAAAATATGGCTGTATGATTCAAATTAGTTTCATGTAACTTAAGAATTTAAGACAAATGATTATATTACTACAACAGTGTACTAAACTATGCATTGGACCCTTCTTAGACTTATCGTCAATTTGTTTGAGCTTTTGAACATTATGCAGCATATTTATGCAAATATAATAATAAAATGATTTCTACTGTAACTGCGGTACCGGAGCACATTTTTCCAGGTAAATCCGGCCATTCATTGGGGTATAGTGGAGCCATTGGATGTTAATTGCCTGTAGTTTATGCTGTTATCTTTGACTGACGATATGACATAAAGGGCCTGAACTAAGAAAATTTTCTTTCTTAGAAGGAGAAGGGTCCGGGAAATAAACTTCAAGCGTCGACTACCTGCTGTGAGAACATTAAATAAATGAGATGATTAAACATAAGCATTAAATTTTAGTTATATATTTTGATATCGGTCCTACGTGTTCAGATATGCTGAAGTTGTGTATTATCTTTTGTTGTTTTGAACCATTTTAGTGACGTTATAAAATTGGAATTTTAATTTTTATATAATTGTAAACTTAAATATTCACTACTCTATATCATTTACTCCCACGAATTTCCAGTCTCAGATCCAGCCAGAACATAAACCGGGCTTTTCGCCGACGACACCGCCATCTGGTCCTCCCAACCCACTTCTGAATTAGCCTCCCGAGAAATCCAAACAGCCCTCAATAGAATCCATATTTGGACCTGCAAGTGGCGGATAAAATTCAATGCCGACAAATCCAATTGTATTCTACTCAAGCACCCCAACATGTGCAGGAATCCACGTTTCGAACCCCATCTCATCAATCTTTCCATCAATAATCAGCCAATACGCCCTTCAAACTAAGCAAAATACCTTGGAATCACATTTTCTCAAACCTGCTCTCTATTACCAGACCTCAAAAAAGTTCGCAACTCCTCCAACTTGCTCCGTCGTATTCAAGGACGCTTTCAAGGTTGCCATTCTCGCACCCTCCACCATACTTAAAACACCTTCATCCTCCCTATAATCGAATACCGTGCCCCCATCTACGCTTCTCTCGCACCTCGTGCCCTAAAACAAATCCGCCAATGCGTACGACAGATTTTCCGTCGAAGTTTCCGGTTAGACTTCCGATACTTCAGCATACTAATTCATGAAAACCCAGGTATCACTCCCATCTGCCGCCGCCTCCAAAAACTTCAAAAATCCTACATCACCCGCATCCTCGACGGCAATAAACATTAGCCGGAGCGATCCTTCGAATTTCTCCCAGACACCACAACCGAATCTGAACTGAACTGAAGCACCCCCCCCCACAGCCCTTTTATATAGTCTGTATCCAGATCTCCCAGACTACCTCTTCGACCCTGTCGAAAACATCCCCCCCACAACGCGGTAAGCATGATTAAAACTCACAGTCAATACTCTACCACTTCTTATTAATTTACAGATACCATCCCAATGCAGAAACCACAGGCAAGAACCCAATTCACACGCCCAGAAGCAGAAGCAAGAACTAACAAGAAGGAAGGAAGGAAGGACCAGAGTTGAAGAGGACCAAATCCTACAATGGCCCACCCACACAGGATATAATTAATAATTTATATATACAGGGTGTCCAAAATGTGATGGTGTACCATTGCTATAAATATGTAATATCTTAAGATTTTGCGAAGAAACGTATTTTAATTGAATTGATTTATTCACTTTCATACGGGTAAAGTTAAAAAATGATGTTGATAAAGTATAAGAGCAATTAGCAGTCAATAATATCCAATCTTGTTGTTGTTATCACTTTTGCAATATTTCGTACAATGATTTAGTGCAGCACATTCTCGATGCGGAAGAAATGTTTTTAGGCAGAATAGTAATGTAGGATTCCGGTGTTAAATAAGGGAATTTTAAAGAATTTTATTATTTTAAATTTTAGGTTCATCACATGATTTTAGTTACTTATGAGGTAAGAATAGCGAGTTCCATTGAAACAATTAAGGTATGTCTCCTCCAGTTAAACCGGATGTCAGTAATTTTATTTTGTTTACCCAAAATACTTTCTGATTTGAATATGTTCTTATACAATTCATAATTACTATTCCAATCAACTTGCCCCCGTATTACCAATAGCTAGTAAAACAAATTTACAGAGCTGTTGTATTATTATTATCGTATTAGGCGGCGGTGGGCGAGAGGTTAGCGCGTTAAAGTTCTACGCTGCAGGTCAATTGCCAGTACCGGCACATCGGGTTTTTAATGGCCATTCTCCCTCACAAGGCAATGGCAAATGAGCGAGATATTCTGACTAGTAAATCTTCTCTGGAGTAGAAGTGTTTACACTTCCCGTGGTTCGAAGCCCACGTTAAGCTGTAGGTTCTCTATGTCTGTGGAACTACAAAGGCGCAACAGGAAAGGCATAGGAGAGAAGATCGCTACGTCTCGTATGAGATAAAGCACTCTAAGAAGAAGTTGTATTATTATGTATAGGTACGTTACAATATAATTCTAAATAGAATAGCTGTTTTGTTGGATATTCAAAAGAAATAATTCAACGAGAAATAAACCAACAACCATTAACTGAAATTTAAAAGAAAAACAAAATTAACAACAAGAATATAAGTTTTATAAAATGTAGTAAAATTACAGCTTTATATTCATCTATGCCTATTTATCTAACTGGAATTTATACATACATTTGATATGTATTTAAAATAATTTTCACTTGCTTATTGCAACGTCCTAAAGGTTTTTGAAAACAATCGGCAAAGTCGTCCAAAGAAACTGCTTTCAATCCGGAGGTTTTTTTTAAATAGCTTCTACGTTTTGAAATCGTTTGTCTTTGAGAACAGTTTTTATTTAATGGTGGAGAAAGAAGTCTGTTGGTGCCAAGTCAGGTGAATAGGGTGGGCGATTGATTTTAACAACGCCCTGTTTTATGTGAAATAATACATAATCAGTGCAGAATTGACAGGTGCATTGGTATGTAACAAGATAAACAACCCCTTCCTTGAAATTGCGGTGACGTTTAAATAATTCAGAATAATTGCTTCCCTTCAATCTAGAATGCACTATTTACATTTTGTTCATCAGGCAACATTCTTTATGAATCACATCTGGGTTATTGCAAGAGGCTATCAAAATGGTTTTGATTCTGGATTTTGGCAAACGAATCTTTCTGAGTCTTGGTGATGATTTTTAAATTCACTACCTACATCTTCTAGAGTTTTGTCTGTGAATCGATTGTTGCTAGATTTGTATTATTTATTATCGCTAAGAGCATCTACTGTAAGACATTGTAGTCCGATATCGTTTGTGTCAAAAGACCTAAACCAGTGATTAAAACTAATCTATCATGAAAGCTGCCATTCCTGGGTGAAACTACAAACTACGTTTTACAGAGATATACAACTCTATTGTCTTTTAAAATCATCAAATTTAATTATAAATTTAATATCTATGAGATGAGGCATCTAAAATAAATAAATCCCTTTCATAGAAGTTTGTGTACGTATTGAACTCAAATAGAAATTTTATTCGTGATTCATTTATAAATTTGGAAACGGTTTCAGGACGTAACTGTTCAATTCTTATAATACTCTAGCTATAACAACAGGAGTTATTGTTTAAGACGAATTTAGGGACCTCGGGGGAGCAGTGTGGATACGCGCTGTCACTCGAGGTTAGAGTGAAACGCGGTCCCATCGGCTGGGGCGACGGTATTTCACTAAGTGAAGTTTAGGGTGGATGTTGCATGAATGACTAGTATGTAAAGGAAGCCCGCACCCCCTGAAGTAATGCGAAAGCGGTTCCAGGGTTGGGAATGGTAGTATGTAGTATGATAGGTAGTCGAATGGGAAAAAAAAGATAAAGTTGCGAAGCACTTTCCGGTTAACATAAGATTACAATTTTCAGGAATTTATAACAAATATCCTTTGAGTGAAAGCAAAACGTTTTCCCAATATCAGTCATGAAATAAAAGCCAGAATTCAAGCAGGATGGAGGGCATACGCAGCGAATAAAATATTATTGAAGAATAAAAGTATAAGTAAACACACTAAGCTAAAAATCTACAATATGCTAATAAAACCTATTGTCACATACGCACTAGAAACAAGAAGTGTATGAAAAGATGTGGAAGAACAATTAAGAATTTTTGAGAGAAAAATATTAAGAACGATAATGGGTCCAAAGAAAGAAAATGAAACTGAATATAGATCTTTAATGAACTTCGAAATTCTGGAACAAACTGGGGGACAAGATATAGGTGAAAAGCATAAAAGCACAAAGGATAAGATGGATAGACCATGTCATAAGAAAAAACAAGCACGTAACAATAAGAACAATGATGGAGTGGGAGCCAACAGAAAACAGAAGAAGAGGACGACCACGTGCAAGATGGATGGACAAAGGAAAACAAGAATTAAGAATACTGGAAGTAAAGAATTGGAGAGAAAAAGCGCAAAACAAAAATATGGAAAGAAATAGCAGATAGAGCAAAATCCCACAAAGCTTTATACCGTAGAAGTATAAGAAATTCAGAAGAAATATGGAGACTAATCCACTTAACAGGATGTTGAAAGTTCGTAAAGAGCGGCCCAAACCCACACGGATTGTCGAGTCAGTGATGATGATGATCATTCACGACAGAATTATTGGACCATTATTTATTGAAGGAACATTGAATAGTGACAGATACCTCACATTATTACATAATGAAATTGTCCCTGCGCTGATAAATTTGTTCCCCGATGAAAATAATGGGAAATGAACAAGATGGGGCGCCACCGCATTTTGCACGTAATGTAAGACAATATCTTGATCACATATTCGAAAACGGATGGATAAGACGACCTGGGACCATCGAATGGCCAGTGCGTTCTCCGGATCTTACACCATTAGCTTTCTTTCTATGGGGGCATGTTAAGAATATCATAGACAAAGAAAATCCAGATAATCTGGAACATTTGAAAGTTGTTATACGAAGAGTGATTGAGATTATTCCACGAGAACACATCAGAAACAGTGTAGATGCAGTATATAATCGTTTAGCTCATTGTCAGACAGTCAATGGCCAACAATTTGAACACCTGCTTAAATGAGTAGCCTCTCCTCGCTTTAGTTATATTTGATTATTCGCTTTTTTTTTAGATATCTCTGTTATTATTGAAAATAAAAATATCAAATGGCATACCAATGAACTCAATGAAAAATTCCCTATCGAATTTTGTAAAAATAAATAGGGTGTTTCATTTGAAATATTGAAGTTGACAGGAATTTCGGAAAAACTGAAAACGTAGCAACAATGGCGATATTATTTTCGAATCCGCCATATTTTAAAATCACACCGAAATTCACAAAAATCTAACGAACGGTTACCGAGATATATGGATGGTTCCATACATTTGATTAACTCTATATAAAATCTATTGGGTTACAAATTTAATCTTAAATTTCAATTTTTAGGATGTATAAAAGGAACATATTCAACATTTATAATTAAAGTAAATACTTAACGATGTTACCATTTTAAATATAATAAGTTCTGTATTTCAAAACTTAACTGCTACCAAAACCGAAAAACGAGAGTTTCAAAAAAATAATACTGATGGCAATGTAACAATGCTACGTGAATTCTGTAAAAGAATAATAGTATGTTAGCAGTGCTTGACAAAACTATAATTTCTTTTAAATCCTTGGATGTAAAATTACAAATTGAGTAAATTTGGCGGCTAGAATTTATAAGGCTTCAGTGTTTATTTTCTATTAATATTCTTTGTTTGAAGATCAGACGGCTGCAATGGCATAAGAATTACAGAAGAAGAAGTTTGAAGATGATTTGTTTCTCACAGGAACGTACCTATTTTCATCAATTACATATCTTTACCATATATTCAACTATGCATCAATTGTAATTAATTCTTGCTTTTAATTTTTCGGATTATTTAACAGCCAGAATATAATTAAAATTAAAATATGTAAAATCGAGTTATCTTTTCATTCATTATAATCAGATTGTTAATTGGTCTTTTAAATCAAATCTCTAAGTGCAATTTAAAGACGTTTATATCTGAAATTCTTTGGAAAATTAATTAAATAAAAAAACTGAGCACGTCGATAAAGCTGTTGTTTTGACAGCAAATTAGTGGCAAGTTTCGAACTAATTTATAATTATACTAGCCATCGTAGCTGAGTTTTACCAGGGATAAATGCAGTGTAAAGTGTCGATATCCAGACAAAGATTTACGTGCCTGGAATTATCTGTTCGCAACCGTTTGGCCGCGCAAAAACGGCACCTATTTTCCTCTCGAATAGAGGCAAATTTTGATTAACAATTTCTGAACTTGAAGCCACCGTCTGACTACTTAACACAGCCCTCTTATCCTACCGGTCTAGAGCCTGCAACAAACCGCTGAAGTCGAGGATAGCGTCCATCCTCTGGTGTCTTTTCAAGAGCTCGTTTGTGCTGTGTGCTTCTTACCATCACGTCTTGCCTGTAGTGATTTACACAGCGGTAGTGGACAGCGATTAGGCCGATGTTTCCAAACTCGAGTTTTATCGACACGTATCTCCTTCGAGAAAATAGCGACACCCTCGAACATGGTCTACATTTTTTACTTGATGAGACTATTAGTCTACCTACCTTTCGCTGTTTTTTTAATTGCTTTATTCCATACTTAAATGTTTTGTTGCAAATTCTAAACAATTTCTATTTCTACTTGAAGTAAAAATCTTTACATTGGGTTCTTTTGAAGAGCCCACTAGTATTCAAATAACCAATGAAATAAGTCCATGGAATAGAAATAATATTGCTATAAAATACCTGAAATATATCTAGATAGATTTCTTATATGGGGTCTGTAGATATTATGTTAATATAAATTTCGACACAATTATGAGGCATACGGTTGAGATCATACCTAACACGGCAAAGCGTAGCAGTTTTTAGCATTATCTGAAACGATAGCTGTCAGAAAAATGTTTAACAAACCCTTCCTTAATGAAGAACGAATTAAAGATATCTGGCAAGATCCCAAAATTGGAAACATTAACGAATACGTACAAACGCATTATTCAAATAACGAAAATACAGTGCTTAGAATAGTCATAGACATGTCGCCAATAGGACGTAGAGACATGCGAACGCCACGAAAAAATGTAATAACACTTCAAACCTGACATAGAGGCAATACTGACGATGAAAACAGCTTGTGTAATAAAGGGTAGCAGAAGAAGAGACAAGACAAGATCTGCTATTCTTTTTGTATATCTGACATTTAAATTAATTTCGGATTGCATCATCTAATATAGATCACGTGAACATAAATATGATCTAATCTACATTTTAACTATAAAATAGAGGTTGTAGTCTCACTACCAAATATTTATGTTATGACAACATCTGCAATGTTAAATGTAAATAATAAATATATATTTCGCCTGCTAGTACGAGCACAAGTTATTATCAACTCTAAAATTGAGAGAAATAAAATTAATACACCCCCAAAAATTTACAACACTAATGGAACTAAGATAAAAGGAAGAGAAATACCAAACACAACTTATCAAAAAACTTTTACTGAAAACTAAGCTAAATGCAATGGGAATAAACGAATTGGAGACAAGATTCGATCAGACATTAAAACGGTTACAAGAGAGATATGTCACACTAAGACTAAGACAAAACGAGGACATAGTACAAGAAAGAAACGAACTCATACACATACACATACACATTGACGTTACAAATGTCGGGTCAGAAAACATACCCGACAAACGAGGAAATTAAACTTGCCATTCGCCAAAGGGAAAACAGTCGCGCCCCTGCTGAGGGTGGTATCACTCGAGAAATATTGCAATTAGGAGGAACAGCTACAGCTGGAAAAACGTACAAGTCATCCTGCTACATAAAAAGGGCGATAAATTAAATATCAAAAACTATCGACCAATAAGTCTCCTGCCACATCCATACACGCTGTTTACAATAATCATTACCAATAGACTATCCAACAAGTTTGACAGCTATCAATCGCCAGAACAAGCGGATTTTCGCAAGCTGAACAGCTACAAAACATCAGAACATTAATCGAAAAATAAAAAGAATATAATATACCCATACACTTAGCATTCGTCGACTTCATTTCAACAGAATTATGAGCTGTATTCCAAGCAATGGATAATGCAACAATAGATTCTAGGTATAGAAACTTTCTTAAAAATATATACGGAAAAGCAACAGTACAAGTAAAAATCGATGAGAATCTAGCAACCCGACCGATAGCTTTCCAGCGAGGAGTGAGACAGGGAAGACATTGTCATTGGGAAATGTGTTTAAGCAACTCAGTTGAGATCATCATATTGATGGTCGATACCGTAATCACCTCCGCCTCGTGGATGATATCATGTTAATTAGTAACAACTTAGAAGAGCTACAAGGAATGCTTTCAAAACTAAAAACAGTTTCGGAGTAAATAGACTTAACAATGAATCTAGCAAAGACCAAGATTCTTACAACAAACGAAATACCACCTCAGGTAGGAGATCAAATAATCGAAAGAGTAGAAAAGCATATCGATGTAGGACAACATGAAAACTGGGCATCGATAACCAACAAGCCGAAATTATCAGAAGGATCCGAATGACTTGGACCGCTGCCAGAAAGCTCAACATCGTGCTTAAAAGCCCTAAAATTCCCATCAATGTGAAAACTAGAGTCTTTAACGCTTACATCCTCCCAGTCCTTACATATGTATCAGAGACAACAATTTTAACAAATAAATCTGCTAACGAACTTCGCACAACACAACGTGCAATAGAACGACCCATGCTGGGCGTTAGTCTTCGGAATGACATACGAAATAAAGAAATTAGACGACGAGCGAAAGTAGAGAATGTGATAAAACGCATCACTACTTCAAAATGGTCTTGGGCAGGACAGATTGCCAGACAGGACATCATACGCTGGACATAAGAAAAGCGTGGGACGACCCCCAAAAGATGGATGGACGACATGAGAGAAGTGGCAGGTCGAAACTGGTAGCAAAAGGTCATAGACAGAGAAGAACGGAAAAGAAAGAAGTGGATGTCAAAGGGCTGTTAAAGAAGAAGAAGAGTACCAGATAGGTTACATGATGTTATTGTCTGTGATTAAACCTACCACCTTCCTCTTCTTCTTTGCTTTACATTTTTTCCTTAATGTACCGTATTCTGGCACTGGGCTTTATTATAAAAGCAGTAGGTGTATCCGAATAGATCAGGTAAAAGACGAAGCCGTAAAGAAATCTATGGGAGTAGAAGAAGAGATAATAAATAAGATCAAGAGAGAACAGTTAATATTGTTCGACCAGGTAAAAAGAATGGAAGAAGACAGAATCCCCAAGTTAGCAATGGATTGGGCACCGCCAAGAAGAAGAAAGAGATATAAGCCAAGAAAGAGTTGATATGACGGAATACGGACTGCAGTGGAGAGAAGAATCATCCAATGGGGTAATCTGATAGACCGAACATATTGGAAAAAGCTTCTGGGAACCGACACTATTTCAGTATCTAAGTATTAATTCTAGTTCAGTTTCTAACATTCTTTATTTTTATTTCCTTCTACCTTACTATCCATGATAGACTGTCTGTGCTTCTACAGGAAATGTCAGAGTTATACTGTTTTTATTCCTGTTCATAGTAGCGTCGTGGTGTCCTTACACTTCCTTGGCATCCTTTCGTTGGTGATGTGTTCAATCTACGTTACGCCTAACATCTTCTTTGGAATAGGAAAAACTCGAACACCCGTATTTTTTCTTCAGAGTTGGTTCTTAACGTCCATGTACTAGCTCAATCCTCATTTGCGATCGTCGCATTCAGCTCTTCTCTCCTCTATTTAATTACTCCTACCATTTTATTTCATTTGTCTTCTCAGCCACATGTCCAGCTTAATCAAATTTCATTACACTTCTAATTATCCATTAACTGCTAACTTACCTTAAGTGGAATTACTATTTACAGTTTGCAGATTTATATATCCAATTTTCAGTGGTAACGCAAGGTGATTTGTATTTCATTCTAACAGGCAAAGTATTTCTTTATATTGCATACAGCTATAAGATTATTTCTAGTGTTTCCGCGAAGAGCATTAAGTTTAACTGCTTGAGAAATACGCCAGGAAATAACACGTATTTGTAAAATTGCGGACATACAGTCTTCTTGACGGACGCTATGACATTACAAGAAGTTTGGAAGGTTGGCTTGTATTTTCGAGAATATGCGCTTAATATGGTAACTAACTTTTTAATTTTGTGTATATTTAGAATTTATTAAACAGCTAATAGAAAAAACAGGAAACTTGGTAAAAAGATGTAATTTTATTAAGTTTTAAAAAATACATTAATGCATATAGGATTTTATAAAAGTTGTGTTATTTATTGACATTTTAAACTACAAATATGTGTAGGTTTTACCACGCTTTTTAGAACAAAAACGAAATGAAATAAAACGACAACGAATCATCAGGCTTTCGTTAGAACAATTGCTAACTGTGAAGGGACCTGGACACTTCGTCCAAAGTTCATATCGCCCAACGCTATATTCTGCCCATAACGCCCAAAATTACTAGAGGGACACAACGCCCAATGCTGCCACATTGCCCAATTCTGGATATGACCACAACGCCCAAAATGTCCAAAACGCCCAAAACGCCCACAACGCCCAAAGCTAGGACAGGGACAGAACGCCCAACGTGACCACATCGTCCATTTTTAAATAACCGTAAATTTTCATGGGCTAATTTATTTATAATTTAATGTAAAAATATTTAACAATTGCCGACTGCATTACCGAAAGCATACCAAATAAGATATCGAAATGTTCATCATTTTGCAAGTAACACAATGGTAATATTAGTTATAAGAATATTATTGTAAGTTTTAGATATTTGTTAACAATTGAGCCAATTTAATGCTGTGGTCCTGTTGACTGAGTCCTTTAGGGCCTCATAAAGTTCTACTTGTTTGTAAGCGGTTGCATAGCAACGCGTGGAAAAATTTTTATTTAAAAACAATACTAAGTTGCACTTAGACCATCGAGCCGTAAGCACACCAAAATGCAACTCTGATAAAAGTTGTAAATTTTACTGTTAGAAGTTTATATTTTAATTTCAAATGCAAGTGTTAATGTTTGTATTCATATTCAAACGGGCTTCCTTCAAGTTATGGCCGAGATTTTGTGAAAATCTTAAAAAACCCGAATTTTATCGAAAAATGTCAAGTTAGCATTGGTTATTCGATTGTTTCTTTGATCATCGTCTGTTTATGGGCTAATCTTTAATTTGTCTTGTCAACTTGACACAAGCAACGTCATTGGATGAAACTTAAAATTAAAATAGAGAAAGTGCTTTGTTTAATGGAAATAATTGTGAGAGAAGAAACTCTACTTCGAAAATTTACCTCAAGTTAATTTTGAGGTTATAATATTACTTGTACAAATACAAGTTTAATGAACAATTTATGGAATATTACGAGATAAGGAAGTATTGTGAACCAAAGTTACTTACGTGTTGGAGGAGATTTGGATTCAAATAAGAAAATTCTATCACACTTAATGGTTCAACTAATTCCTGAAATTCGTGCTTGCAACAGAAATTTATGTGAATTTGTCGCGTGTTGCAATACCTGTTGCGCCGAAGCAAGCAGATTCAAAAATAACGACGGCACGAGATTTCTGCAGTTATCAACCATTTAAACTTAATAATTTGTGTTTGAAAGATAAAACAAATGTAATAAAAAGTATAAAAGTAAATTTTGACATTTTAAAATATTTCCTGTTGTTTAATATATTTGAATGGAATTTTTATTATTTATAGGAAGGCACTTATAATGTTGAAATTAATTTTACTAAAGAATTCATGTATGGTTAATACGCTTGATTTTCCCAATATTTATTCTTTTGTGAGTGTTATCATTTTGTTACCAGCCATTTGAGTGTACACAGTTTTACCCAGATTATAACAGCGACCCTGAGATCTGCAAAAAGGTTGGTGCAAATTTAATGTGATTTTGTGTTGGTTAAACAATTTATGAATTTGTTTATTTTGGATATTCATCTAGAGGAGGATATCTTGATTAAGAGTCTGGTATTGTTTTAATGGTGCCCAATGCGTAGGTTTAATCATCTATTTAATTTTATTTTGCCCAACGTAATAAGTACAATTATTAGTATTAATAGGGTAAATGTTTAAAAATATATTAGTTGCAAATTGCAATGAAACACTAAAGTCGCTTTTAGATTACCTATCTTAAGAGCAAACATTCATTTATAAATTTCAAATTTGGGCATACAAATAATAGTACTTTACTGCGTGTTATTGAAAATTATTGAAAGATCGGTATATAAACAGTCGTATATTAATACTTGAATTATGTTATTGATTCTAATTTGTGTTGGAAGTTAAGCAATCTTACTGGATTATTATAAACACAAAACATAAGACCAAGGCTCGAGGCCAAGTCCTGTTCAGTCGTGGTTTTAGCATCGCATAACTAAGACAGTTATGTGCTCAAGACAAAACAAAACTAAGAAGGTCTCGGCTTGTCTCGAACTTGGTCTTAGTCTTATCGAATCTTTAGTTCTAACTTTCAATCTTCAAAGCTACATTGTCCCTTCCTTTCTCGTTTTTAAAAATAAACTTTCGCAATATAGGTGTTCCATATTCGTAAAAATATACTTATATAAGACTAAATTATATTCTAAGACGCTATCGATTCAATATATGTAGGTGAAAACTCCAGAGAAATCATGCAATTATTCCCGCGCATGCATATTTGGAACACAGTACTGTCACAGTTTCTCGAAAACCGCAACCTCTATATACCATATAATCGTACCTTTATATAAATCTTCGACAAAAGAAGACTGTCAGGATGTCCCATATTCGTACTAATAAAGGGAGGGCCATAACTGAACAACACCAGCAGCTGCCTTTGATATTTTATGCCAAACGTATAAATTATACACACCTTTATGTCCTCCACGAAACCACAATTTGAAATTAAAGTTGAAAATGCACGCCACAAACAGCACAAAACTTACTAGAAGCTAAACTTTTAAAAAACCGGTAATTTAAGTCTTAATTAATGCATGCTTGAAATATTAAACTGTTTGATGGGAACGGCGACATCTTGAGAGGAAACCTCAGCTTTCATGTATCATTGGCCGAATATATTATTCAAAAATTTCGTTTCCCCTTTTGCTTTACCCCAAGGAAAGATCAATTTTTAAGGACACTAATTTACCTAGGTTTTAATCCCTTTAGGACCTTTTAAGGTAAGAGTATGGAAACACTAAGCTGTAGATCTTAGCATTCACCGATTCAGGTGAAGTTGCATAAATGATATTTTGATGAAGTCTTTCAAAATGATAGAAACTGTCTATTGCGTGCTTATGAGTAACGGACAACTTACATGTACATGTTTAAAACAACATTCTAGAAGAGAACTTTCATATGTCCTTTGCAATACCGTATGATCAACAAAATTTTTGATAATCGTTGTCTGTAGAAAACAACCTGTATGCCTATACTTAACCCTTACAGTTTTTAACATTTGCTACAATTATTTAATAGTTATTAAAGTACAATATAGTTGGTACAGTATTTTTTGGTCCAGTATTCAACGTATTTATTCCTGAATGCATAACCTAATACGCAGAAATATAAAGGCTTCCGCACCTGATAAAAATCGCCATTTTAAGTGCTTGCTAAACCTGGACCGATTCTTCATAAGTTCTTACAGGATGATTAATAGAGATAAACAGGCTGCATTAAATGGTCTTCCTATCATTATATTGGCGTTTTTGTTCTATATACCAGAAGAAAAATATGCAAACTAAATAAAGCTGCATATGAAGGTCGGATACATGTTGTTTTCTCCACAAAAAGACTTTGTGTTTTGGAGGTATAACAAGAATGTCTAAACTTTTACCGAGAACCAAAAGGTTAGCTAGAAGTCTCTTGTAAAAGGTTAATACAAAGATGGACTTTACTTGTGCTAGACTGTTTTAAACTTTAATTAAAGGTGTAATGGTTTACACATTTCTATTTTATTATTTATTCAAGACCATTGTAATTAAAAAAAAAACGGTATGTGTAATACACATTATTTTTAATTTATCTAGTCGTGGTGCTAAACACAATTCTTTATTAACGCTGAATATCGTCGTATTTTTTCGATAAAAACACAAACCCTAATGTAACGATAGCTAGACCCGTTAAACAGCTTGTGCAACTTAATTTAATAAATGTATTTGGAAAGCCCTTAGATTCATAGCTGTTTGTCAAACAATTCAGGAGCAGACTTACGAAAAAACTTAAGGAATTTATAGAGAGATTGTAATTACTACGGATACTAAGTTATGCATTTAGAACTAAATATTGTGTAAATTAGAGCGACAAAACAACAGTAGCAATTGAAATGCGTTTGGATCGCTTTAAATAATTGCAATAAATGTTAACAATTGTATGGTAAGACCATAAGTAAAGACCAAAACTTTTCCCTAACCAATCCTTGTGAAAAGTTGTGGTCATTATCCTGTACAATCTTCTCAATACATGAGTTATAGAAATCTAAAGTGAACACTTTTGGGTGACAGCTCGCAGGCAACAGTATAATTTTAGAATATTTAAAATACACGGTGTTTGGAAAAAGGTTCGCATAATTTACTCATATATAGTACTCATCAAACCGAACAAAACAGTCTTGAGCAGCATCATCAACAGCCTTTCCGTCCCACTGCTGGGCATCGGCCTCTTCTCTGCACGTGTTTCACCTCAACTCTAAGGTAGAAACACGGAGGACCTACAGTTTAATGTCGAATCCAAACGACCGAAATTCCAGAGAAGGTGTTTTTAGCATTAAGATCCCACGGTTGCAAACCGAATTGGGAAATTGTGTGTAGTAGGTTGCAGACAAGATTTTTTATAAATTTTTATAGTAATGCTTAGGTTTCGAACCCAAGCCAGAATCGACATTTTATTCAGAAAGCAAACGCTCTACCAACTGAGCTACCACCACACACATGTATAGTACTCATCAAACCGAACAAACCAGTCTTGAGCAGCATATGTACGCAAAGCTACTGTTTCAACGATAGAGGCGATTAGGAATTTTAACTAATACACTGCAATAGTAGGCCTTTCGTTTGCTATCAAAAATGATATTTAAGATATTATTATTTGTTTACTGTGCACAATTGTATCCCGTACCATAACCAGCGAGTACAAGCCCTTACTGCTTCTGCATATTTTTCAAGAATGGTGCCTTTTAGACCAGTGGAAACCAAACTTTTTTAAAGCGCGACCCCCTTTTGGCCAAAATTTTTCTCGCGACCTCCCTCTTGTAGTATTCAGCTTCATTCGGAATACGAAGTAGTGTTATTTATTCTCCATGTTTTAGGAAATTACACCATATTGGTGAGAGTGCTAGATGGCACTGGAATATTCTGCAAAATCTATTACTTAAATCTGATTGTGTTTGAGTGCAATAAATCGATAACAAATATTAAATGTTAAGTACGAGCTATACTTGTTTTGTTAAAGATGGATACATTTTTAAAATGGTCTTCAGAACCTTCCGCATCTGGTAGTGACCAGAATACAAAAAAATAGACTGTAAAGCGATGAATATCTCAAATATGGTTTTACCGTTATTTCCCAGAAACCCCTGTGCGTACTTTGTCGAGAAGTGTTGTCAATAGAAAGTATGAAGCCATCAAAGCTATTTCGACATTTAAATACCAAACATCCAGACAAAAAAGAATTCTTAAAAAAAGCTAAATTCCCTGAACAAGGAGCAAGCGACTTTGACAGCAGTAAGCACTGCTAATGAAACAGCACTACTGTCAAGTTATCGAGTTGCATTTCTCATTGCAAAAATTGGTAAGCCACATATAATTACTGAAGATCTGATTTTACATGCAACTGTTGAAATGGTGCAAATAATAGTTGGTGAAAAAAAAGATGCTGACAAGCGGAAAGCAATACTTCCCTCTAATAATACTATCTAAAGAAGAATATGTGACGTGGCAGAAGACATTCGAACACAAGTTGTTGAAAGTATTAAGAAGTGCACGTACTTCTCATTACTTATGGACGAATCCACGGATATTTCTAACTGTGCCCAATTTATAGCATTTGTAAGATACAACACCGGACATGGTATTCCAGCAAATATTTTATTTTGTACTGCATTATAGGTCAATACCACCCGAAAATGTTTATTCAGGACTTCCATGCAAAGTGCTAACAAGTACAAGATTGACTGGGCAAAATGCGTTGCTATTAAAAGAGACAATGCCAAATGCTACATAGGTTACACGGTTTTCTACATTTAGAAATGTCATTAAAACAAAAAAGACATTGTAGACTCGTATTTTTAGAAAAATATATGAAGAAATGGGTTCTTTATAAGCTAATCTTCTTTATCACGCGGAAGTAAGATGGCTTTCCAAGGGTAAAGTCTTGAAAGAGTTTTCCAGTTCAAAATTGAACTTTTGATGTAACTGCAAGATAAGAAACCGGAATATAGGAACATATTTTCCAATTCCCTTTGGGTTCTTAGTCTGTTTTTTCTGGATGATACTCTTAGATACTGCTTCGAAACTGTGAATGGCAGTTGTGAAAGGCTGCGATATTAACATAATAACAGGCGGACAAAAACAATTCAATTTGAAAAACGAAGTTTGATTCATTCCAGTCCTTTCAAGAGCTCATGGAAGACTTAGTTAAGAATGATAATATGATAAATTCTGAGCACGTATTAGCAGGAAAGCAAGTTTGGTTAGCATAATTCGAAACAACAGGTTATTGAATATTTCCACAAATAAATTCAAAACTGTTATGACAATTACAGATGGATACTGAATCGATTTTTAGACAATTCCGTTGGACAAGCTTAAATTTCGAGAAACATGAAAGAAAAACGTATTGAAATATCATGTGATATCTTGAAACTGGACTTTTATCTCAGAGCGTAGCTCCATCTTTGACCAAAAGAATGCAAGAATACCCTGAGTTTGTGGACAAGGTTATAGAGTGCCATTTGCTATATCATATTTGACGAATCAGGTTTCTCGTCTATGACTACCATCAAAACAAAAGTAAGAAATCCCTCGAACATGAAAATATTATTATTGCCTGTGTATCGAATGCATAGCCCAGATTTGAGAAGGTAGTTTCTGAAAAACAGGCGCAACATCGCATTAATTTTTTTACTTTCTAACTTGTTCTTATATTTACAGATATTTAAGTTTAGGTCTTGCATTTATTAAAAATTTTAACACTTTACGTTTGATTTGAATGTCTTGAAAAGGCATTTTGTTTTATATTAAAAAACCTCCCGTGACGTCCCTAACCGTATAACGCGGCCGCACAGGCGTCGCCCCCTACACTTTGGGAACCACTGTTTTAGGCTATTTTACTTAGATCAAGCTACTTTTACGAATAACGGTATTATTAATCTGCATAATAATCATGTCTGGCCAGACGAACATTCTCACGTTGTTGTCAAGTTAAGACATCGGCATCAATTTTTTAGGATCTACGACATTTCAACGCGGAAATATCGTCGTGCGACATCTCGACGAGTGCGATACTTCGACTTGGTCGTCTATAGTCATTTAAGGATGCACAACTTTATTATTAAAAGCATTTCGTGTATTATTTTTTATTTAATTACGTATGTAAAAATAAAGAAATAATTAATTCGTCATCATTCATTAACAGCCTTTTCGTCCAACTGCTGGACATCGGCCTCTTCTCTGTCACGTGTTTCTCCTTAGCGCTAAGGTAGAAACACGGGGGATCTACAGTTTAACGTCGAATCCGAACGACAGATATTCCAGAGAAGGTTTTTAGCATTAAGATCCCACAGTTGTAAGCAGGGTTGAAAAATTGTGTTAGGTGGGAGGACAAAATCTTTATAAATCCACATAGTAACTTTTAGGTTTCGAACTCAAGCCAGAATCGACGTTTTATTCAGAAAACGAGCGCTCTACCAACTGAACTACCACCACATTGTTACGTATAAGCAATATTAAATATTATGATTTGTGTATTCTTAATATTTTTAATAGCGAACTGTTGTGGTTCATCAAAGTGTCGTACTCGTCAAGATGTAACCCGACCAGTTGACTGCGTCGAATTATCACGCGTTGAGATTACCGCGTCGAAATGACGCTACACCAATTTTCTATTAGTATTTGATTGGGTATTTTGGAAAACTATCTAACAACGCCAGTATTTGTACTAAATTGTTTGACGAGTGAAGTGCATTTTGTCTTCTAGAATAACACCTTACCCTTACTATTGGAAAACGTTCCCAATGATACAGTTCATCTGTGGTTGATGCACGTTGGAGCTCCTCCACATTTTTAAATCAATGTCGAATAATATCTATAACTCGTAACGATAAATGGATAGGACGAGGAGTCTAATTGTGGGTCCATCTAGATCCCCTCATATTAATACACTAGATGACTAGATGTTTTTATTTCAGCAAATGTTATATTTACTTACCTGTTGGTGGCTCTCTGTTCGTTTATTTACAATAATGCAATTTATTGATTAAAATGCAAAATTGCATCTATTTCTGAAACAGTTTGCTTTGCGGGTATACCGCTTAAGACTTTCTGTTTGGTTTAATGACACCCTTAATTGATAATGGATATTTTTCAGTTTTTCAGATGCTACTGTGATAATATTTTCTCTAAAGCACTGTATTTATTCCATTTAACCCATATTTTTAAATTCTCCTATTTAATGTTGTAATTGTAATATAATTACCAAGTCAAAGTAAAAATGAAAATTAAACAGATAATTAAAATCGAATTAACAATTATTCAAATACAAGACCCCAAAAGTCAAAAGTACATCTCGATAACCAAAAATGTACAAGCGCCTGAAATTTCGTATGCAATTAAAGTGAAAAAACGCACCTTTTTGAGCGGGTATTTAGAAGATTATAGGGATATTATTACACATAAATACGGTCTACTCGGATATATAATTAATATCATCCGAGCTGCGCAACAGATGCCGCTAACGATTTATCATAACTGTTGTTATTTTCTTATTACTTCTTTGTTTAACTTGTTTAGCTCGCAATTAATAAAATAGTATTTTTTGTGCTCTAAGACGGCATATGTGTAAGCACTATACTATTGTACTGCCTTTTCAAATTTTCAAATCCTTTTCAGGAGTAATTGCACCCTCGTCGTTGAAAGTAAATCTTGCATGCTCTTGCGGTTGCATCAGTTTTTATAAAAACATCTGATGGAACAATTTTATTGATTTTTTTAACAGCCTAATTGTTGCCTCATTCTTTAAGCGCTCTTCAACAATCTAACAAAACTTGTTTGATGTAGTAAACTGACATTAATTGTCTTCTTTGTATTCACCTCCGCTTTTGTTAACATTACATCGTAATTACGTTAAAAGGGGTAAAATTAGATAAAAATTATAGTTTTCTAAAGTTTATGAGGCTTCGAAATTGTTATATACCGTCGTGATGCTAGACTAAGCGTAAAAAATAAGTTCATCGCGAATGTGCTGCGTGTGGTCGCAAATGATGGGTTAACAAAGCTGTCCATCAAAGCGGCGTTTAAGGTTCCCATTCACAACCTTTCGGGAATGCAGATACACACATCTAGAAACTTTGAAACTCTTAATAGGTCGGTTAACCGCAGGTACGATATGGTCTCGCACAAATTAATTGATGTTTCGTTCAGGAAATGTTACCTCTTGAGAAATGAAATGGTTTCCTGACAGAAATAGCGGCTTTTATTTTGCCACCATTCCGGAATTCCAGCTATTACGCCGAAGGAAAAATTATTTACGCCTCCGAGTGTGAATTAACACAATAACAAATGATTATGTTTAAGGGAATGATTAGTTTAGATTTTTTAAGCTGTATGAGACCTTGACTAGTTTAATATTAAATTTAGTAAATTAGATTTTATAATTATTCGTATAATATACAGTCGAACTTATGTATTTCAAACGTCTTCATAGAAAATGTCTCCATTTAACGAATTTTTATTAAAGATCTTGACAATGAGCGCATTCTAACGATATATTTCCTTCATATCGGACTTCGAATTTCTATTTCACGAATATTTTCTAGCTTACAAATTTAAACAGAGGCTACTTTGCCCATTTCAGATAATAAAGTGATATTGTATATTTGAATGTAAGGTATAATATGTCTTTTTCGGAATTTGAAACTTACTTTACCACCGTCATCGGGGATTTTTCAACCCTTTGTGCGCTCGCTGGCCGTTAATCGATACACGTTGATTTGTTTTTAATTGAAAATATATTTTCAAAAATTTAGTTTGCAGTTGTATTTGCATTCTTACACAGTGTACTCGGATCAATACAATCAGAAAACTGCGAAAAGAACCAGAACTTGTTTAAGCGTATGTGAAAAACTCTTAGATGAAATTGATAAAGGCGGGAAAACAGACATAGCAGGGCGTTTTGGTATACCACCGAACACCTTATATACAATCTATAGACCTAGACCTAGATTCATACAGAAAACGTTTTAAATCCTGTGTTAGTATGACACTGAAGCAGTTTTAAAGTGGGTTAAATTAGCAGGGGATAACATTTAGCCATTTCTGTTTCTTTAATAAAACAATTAAGTTAATCTAGTAATTTAAGTACTAGATGGATGGACAAATTGAGAAAAGACATGGCACCGTGCAAAAATTTCTGCAGTGCAGATGCAAGTTAAGACGATGAAATGTTAAAGGAAAATGTTCCCTCGAGCATTTTGCTGTTAGCATAAAGGGACGCCCACACCCCCTCCCCCCGAAGTTATGCGAAAGCGGTTAGTGGGGCCGGGGGAGGAGACGGTAGTATGAATGAAAAAAAATTGTTTTTTTTCATTCATACTTTTATATCGAATAAAATATGCGAAAAAAAAAGGCAATTTAGTATTATACAATTCTGAACTAAATCTAGAAGCCACTGAAGAAGCATTTCTGAAAAATACCAAAAAACTGCCATTAGTAATGTACAGGGTAATTCACATCAGGTAATGAGCCTGTATTATGTTTTTATGTAACCCTATTTTCAACACATGGCCCACCTCAAGTATAAAAGAAAGTGTCTCTCGTTGTTATACTCTTAATTTATAAGACATTTACTTACATACAGTTACAAATATATATAAAAAAAACATTTATCACTTAAACATAAGGAATGTGAACTATTATTTGTAATTTTAAAAATGGGTTGCATATATACATAAATGTAGGCCCACTATCTTAATATTAATGTACTAACGAAATCCCAATATTTATTTATACCGGCCGTCCTGTATACGCAGGAAACTAATTAGTTTTGAATATTTTAATTTAAAATGAAACGCTGCATATCCTATTTTGAAAAAGAAAAACTACATAGCAATTATAAAATCTCAAGCCACACTTTTAAGTTACTATTTTCTATTATTTTTCAAAATAATAGTCAATGAAAGGTAAATTGATTGTTACGCCAAAAGTTACCAGGAACCCTTTACATGTACACAGTCTTTATTAGAAAACAATATTGAATTAGATAATTGTTTCTGGATTTAAAAAATTATAGTATTCACAGCTACAACGATATGTATACGTATATTGAATTAATATTAAAATTACTGTTTATAGTGTACATATACAGGATAATTCTAAACCTGTGCAAAAAACTTTACCAGTGTAGCTAAACTTATTTAACCTCCAAATCACCTATTCAAAATTGTTAAAACTTCCGCACAGTTACGGATATATGGGCCTTCAAAGTTTTTTGTACAGAAATTCACTAAAATGTAAATATATTTTTTGTTTTTTGACTAAAACTGTGTTATTTTGGAATGCTAATAATCTAAGCTCGATAAAAATGTATAATTGATTGTGGAAAGTGGATGAAATTTAACGTTCATCATCATCATGATGTAATATATATATATATGTAAATATATTTTTTGTTTTTTGACTAAAACTGTGTTATTTTGGAATGCTAATAATCTAAGCTCGATAAAAATGTATAATTGATTGTGGAAAGTGGATGAAATTTAACGTTGAAATAAAAATTTGATTTAAACAATTATAAGTTATGGTATATATATCTCGAAAACGAGATCTCCAACTTGAGCTTTTTGCAGCTTTTGAACTAATATTTTGTTTTCTAAAGAGAAGGCCTGTTTTTTTAAATAATTAATAATTAGGGATTTTTTTATTTGTTTCGAATACGAATAGAAATGACAATTTAAATCAGTATACGTAATTTATAGATGTGTACACCAAATTTTTCACTTCAAATTCCGTCATCTTTTCACACATAACTGTACATTTTTCTTACTGGAA
Source organism: Limonius californicus (assembly GCA_014611495.1). Taxonomy (NCBI): domain Eukaryota; kingdom Metazoa; phylum Arthropoda; class Insecta; order Coleoptera; family Elateridae; genus Limonius; species Limonius californicus. Next base: position 3,256 of record JABXWE010018512.1, on the reverse strand, counting down.
AGTTAGATTGGACTGTTAGTATTTCAAAACAACGAAATTTATAAAAATTGGACAAGAAACAAAAAGGTTATTTACATGCTATTGAGGTTATGTAAAAAATACTATAAAGCGCCATGTCTCTGTAACGGTGCCAGGTGATTTAAGGATTAAATAACCCCAGGTACTCGTGGTTAAAGTTTTTCGCAAATGTTTAGAAACACGCTGTATAATACACAACCTATAAGGCCTCGTCTAACACCACAAAATGAGCATAACTATTAATTGACAGTTAACCTGGAAAATGCTGGTTTCCCTGTATACGTGGGAAAAGCAGCACTTGTGCTGTAAACCGAACCTGTGTTTTCTAATAATTACCTAATTAATCAGCAATGCAGAGCAAACTTAATTGAGCGAGGAGAAAACCTTACTAAAAAGATAGGGGGAAGGATAAGAAAATGTGTAACAATTAATTAATATTTATAAAAGACCCCCGTTTGTAGCAGTTTGTAGAATTATCCGACCGTTTAAATATCTTTGTGTTTTAAATATGTACACATAATTTAAATTGCCGGTGTAACACGGCTGCTGATAACTTGACAGGTGACCGTTTTCAAGTCTATTAGTTTAAATTAAAATAAATTAATGCAATCCAAATTATACCTTTAGTTAGCATTGCTAGTTTAGTTTGTGTATTATTACAATAACCGTATACGGACGAAATATTTCGTTTCCAATTTTGTGTACTTACTTGTATATGTACTTTCAAAGTCAACTTTATAGAACTATATAAACAAATAAGACATAATAAAGATATAAATAACCCCATCATTCTTGATTTTCTAATAAAACTAAGTATAATTGGACGATTTTCTGGTTCAATTTTATTAATAAATAGTTTTTAAGCAAATGCTTCTGTGAATCTCTTTATCTCTGGTGACTTTTAACAAATACTCAAGAAAGTTCTAAAATACTTTCTATGTAATGTATGTAAGTGGCCATTAGAAGTATTTTATACACATTTAAAGCCATTGCTAGCCCAAACATATAGCTTGAACCCATTTGCAAGCAGCAAATTCATAGAAAACTTTCAATAATAAGGGGCGACAGCATTTTGCAACAGTTTGAATTCACGCCAATATGAGGTTCACTTTATAAAACTCCCAAAGGTCAAGGGTTATGTAGAATATAAAAATCTGCTGAACATCTCTATATTAACGGTCTAGATTCTAGAACGTTTTGATGCCGCCGGTTTGGCCGATTTGATAAGATCGGTTTGACGCAGACTCGTTTAGGTGCAGCGACGATTATGCGTAGAACCGTTTGCGCGCAGGGTCTGTTTGGCGCAGGGACGGTTGGGCGCAGAGACTGTTGCGCGCAGGAGGGCTGGGCACTGGGATGGTTGGCCGCAAACATGTATTAAACTGGTTTACTTTATTAAAAGTTTTGTGTATTATTGAATTATCCAAAATTAATAACATAACTGATTTATCAAAAATATCTTCACTGAACGTTCAAAAATAGGCATTCTTAAATATTTTTTATTTAACTATACCGTTCTATTTATGTAATTTAATCACAAAATTACTATTTAGCTGCTTCAAAATATAACGTATGCCAATGAAAGCATTGACACCTCTGTACGAATTATCTATTATTTAATAAATGTAATTTTGATAAGTGTATTTAATATTATGTCTAGTGTATTTGTTTGGTAGATTCTCTTTCATCGAAAATGACTACAATTTGCTTATGAAGCAGAGTAAAAAAATTTTAAATAAATTATTTTATTGTTATATACTCTACTAATAACTCTTTATAATGCCAGTTCCAAAAACTAATATCATACAAATGCAGATATATTACTTAAAACTCAAACATATGCTTTACTGTTTTTTAATATTTTAAACTTTAATATACGTTTGCTCCAAAACGCACCCAATCGCGTTTGCCCTCAAGCGATCTGATCCAAACCGGCCACTCCAAATCGAGCCAGCATACTTGCACCCCCAAAACGTCCTGTATATTAGTTCCGTACCAATTCTGGGTGTCTCAACTTTGCTGCTAGCTCACACTGTATGCTAATAGAAGTCAAACCCGAATGTATGCATCACATAAGACATATGTCCGTATTTTTACATATAGAACCAGCACAATTTTCAAACTAAACATAAAACCAATAAACACTTGTGTGACTATATAGTTAGCAGCGTATTTACAAAGTTCACAAATTACAATTCGACACAGCTGATATAGTTCTTAAAAATTTTTTTCAAACGATAAGACGCCTGTTGTGGTAGTTATTATTACAACAGTTAGAAAGTGACTATTATTACGAAAACTGTAAATAGCTTACGTTTGGATTTTAAGGTTAATTATAGCTATTGCTAAGCTTATGATCTATTAAATCTCGTATAAATAATTTTAAAGTATTTATTATAATATCAGTAAATGCAAGCACCTGAATGAAAACCAATAGATTTCCTCTAGTGGAATCGGTAGCGGCAAATGAGCGACAAATCTTAAAAGTAAAATTGGACCTACTGTATCCTGTATATTGTACACTGTATACTGTATACTTAATACTGTATACTTTATACTGTATATAGTGTACTGCATACCGTATACGGTATAATGTATACTATATATGGTATACTGTAAACTACATACTGTATAATGGATATTGCATACTGCATGCGGTATCCTGTATACTGTATACTGCATACTGTATACTGTATACCGTACACCGCATGCTGTATACTGTATACTGTATACTGCATACCGCATACTGCATACTTCATACTGCATACTGTATACTGTATACCGTATACCGTATACCGTATACCGTATACCGTATACCGTATACCGTATACCGTATACCGTATACCGTATACCGTATACCGTATACCGTATACCGTATACCGTATACCGTATACCGTATACCGTATACCGTACACCGTATACTGTATACTGTATACTGTATCCTGTATACTGAAACCAAATGATATTGTAAATAAAAATAAAGGATCTTTAAACTTACTTACAAAAATATAGGCAATATACAAGGGGGAATTTATACATATTAATTTCAATACTGCCATAATTGCTATGGTATGAATAGGCATATTTCGTATTCAGTTATATGCTGCCCGATGGAGACAGAATATTTATCTGCTTCTAAATAATTTAGAAAAAGATCAATGAATAGCATAACACGTTTAATTTTAGTATTAGTAAAAAATTTAACAATTTTGTTTAGCCTTTTTTTGGGCACTACGAG
>JABXWE010018510.1:0-45479 GCA_014611495.1 Limonius californicus | reverse complement strand
AACAACAGATAACATATTTTCTTACAGCTTATTAATGCATATATTGTAGTTTTTGAGGGTATATTTCGACATTTATAGTGCATGAACATACGTATATTTTGACTGTTTTAAGTAATCCAATAAGGTATACATATATGTTATATATACGTATGGGTGTTAATGAATTGCAGGGACAAACTTGTAGGGCTTAAAGTATACACAAAAACAAAAATTTTTTGTTAATAATTGTATGGTCAAAAGTGTTTCCTTTCAGGGATAGACCTTCTCAAAGATTCTTTAAGAAGCGCCTAAATGTAGGCAACTCAATTTACTAAGTACTATTTGTTTCCATAACGACGAAAATTATCAATATCGAATATCGAATTGTGTAAAAATTGAATTATTTGAATGCATGTATGTCTAGATCTAGATTTTTTTTTAATTCCGTGTTACCCGTACAAAATAATTTAAAATGCAATTTGGTTTGCCTATTTTCAGGTACTTCTTAAAGAATCTTTAAGAGGTTCTATTTTGTAAAGGAAACACTTTTGACTTTTGACACTTGATTTCTTTTTGTGGAGTCATGTGGCGGTGCTTAGGAATTTACTTCGTAGATGTGCTTCGTGTGTAGAAACTGGAGCGCGACATTTTGAACATTTACTATAATTTTGTTAATTTTTGAATTAGTTATTGTGAATGATTCAAATAGTTGATTTTTGCTTTGTAATTTTGGTTTTTTCTATTCCTTAGTTTTGAAACATTTTGTTAGATAATTTATTTTAAATTTAATTTGAATGTGAAAAGTGGGAAAGAGGGCTTTATTTATCCTGTATTAATCTCCGTCGTTATGGAAACAAATAGTACCTAGGTAGTAAATTGAGTTGCCTACATTTAGGAGCTTCTTAAAGAATCTTTGAGAAGCTCTATCCCTGAAAGGAAACACTTTTGACCATACATTTATTAACAAAAAATGTTTGTTATCATGTATACTTTAAGCCCTAGAAGTTTGTCCCTGCAATTCATTAACACCCTGTATAATATGGTAATAAATATGAAATGGAAATTCTAAAATTTATATGTTTTTAAAACATATAATCTGGGAAGAACATAAATGCATATGCAAAGTAAACTTTGATTTTAGTGCATATTTAATCTCTTCTTGGTAGCGTTGTAACTGTTTTTCAAAGGCAATTTTTTTAGAATCACCCGGAATTCATTTTTGTGACAGCTTGTAAATGCATATATATTTATAGTCTTATTGGGGGTTTAATTACGTGTATTAGGAACATGAAAATTTTAGAATGTTTCGTCGAAAAAGTTATAGATGTTTAACATACACTATAATAAATATGACATGGAAAAACTTAATACTGCATACTTCGATTTGAATGCCTTGTTTGGAGTACTTTATCTTTTTTTCTGTATAAAATTTTACAAAATTTTAAAGTGTTTTAGATAATCTACAGCAATAATAAATGCTGATTATTTTAATTTTTTTTGTTTAATTTTTAACTCTGCTCAAAGGAGACAATCTTTAACTATAGCTCCGGGATAATATTGTAAAGAGCTATTGGGTAACTTCGATTAGAAACGTTCTTGAGTTAGGGTAATTATTGGTTACTGAAGCAACGGAAAACACATTTTCTTAATAGTTTAGAAATGTATATTTTAGTTTTGAACTCATAACTAGCTGTATATTTCAACATTTATAGAGCATAAGAGCATGCATATTTTGACATTTTTAAGAGGTTAAAAATGTTAAAGTTAATTGGAAGTTCTAAATTTATACGTTCCTGAAACATTAGATTTACTTACTTACTTTTGTCCATCCCTTCTTGTCCCTAGGGGTTTCTAACCATTCTTGTACTCCTTACGGTCTTGTGCTAGCCTTTTTGCTTCTGGCAATGTCTTTCCTTTTCTTTCCACTATGGCCTTCACCTCTTCATCCCATTTCTATCTAGGTCTACCCCTTGGTCTGCGCCCCTCCACTCCCATCTCCAGTACTATTTTGGGTAGCTTACCTTGGTCCATTCTCCATATGTGACCAATCCATTTTAGTTGTTGCTTCTCTATCATTGCTATTACCGGCTCCTGTTTCAATTTGTCTCTGATTATTTCATTTCGTATTCTATCTCTTCTTGTATTTCCTGTAACCTTTCGTAAGTATTTTATCTCGGTTGCTGTTACCGCTGATTTATGCTTTTGTGTCGTGGTCCAAGTGTCTGCTCCGTAGATTAAGGTTGGTAAGTACTCTGTTTTATAAATTCTCAGTTGTTTGTCTTTTTACTGGTTTCTCTTTTTCCTACTAATATGTTGTTTTTTGTATAATATATTTGGTTTGCCTTATTAATTATATTTTCTATTTCTTTGTTTATCTTTCCATCTTTTGTTATAATTGTCCCTAAATATTTGTAACTGTCGACTTTCTCTAAATTTTGATTGTTTATACTTATATTCCCCATTGACTTATCTTCATTACTTTACTTTTATTTATATTCATTTTTAAGTTAAACATATCTAGTACTCTTTTCCACGCTTTTATAGCTTCCTCTCGGTTTTTGTTATTAATCTTATGTCATCTGCGTATAACAGTTGTTGAATATAGACTGGTTGTAATTGTCTATTCCCCACTTTCGTTTTAACTATCCGTTGGTTATATCTTTCCATTACCGCACTCTTAGCTAGGATAAACAGTAAAGGGATCAGGCAATCTCCTTGTTTCACTCCTTTATTTATGTGGAAACTATCCGACGTTACTCCGTTTGTTCTTACGTAGCCCTCTACGTTATTATATATGCTGTTAATTGCTTCGATTAGCGTTGAGCTTACCCTGAGCTTTCCTAGCGGTTTTCATAATTATTTTCTTGAGATGTTATCGAAAGCAGCTTGTATGTCAATAAACGCTATACTTAGTTGTTTGCCTTTTTCTAAATTTTTTCTATTATTGTTCTAATTGCGAAAATATGGTCTTGCGTTTTCCTGCCAGGTCTGAAAGCCGCTTTTAATACTCCTCTGATTTCTTCTCTTAATTTCTTTTCAAGTATTTTAGTATATAGTTTTAGTGTTACGGATGGAAGGCATATTGCTCTATAGTTTTCGCAGTCATTAGTGCTTCCTTTTTTATAAAGTGGCATTATAACACTTTGTTCCCATTCCTTTGGAATTTCTTGTTACTCCCGTGCCATTTGCATAATTTTTATTATACATGTTGTTAGTTGTTCTCCTCCTCCTACTTTTATCAATTCCGTGGTAGCATTGTCTTTTCCGGCTGATTTCCCATTCTTTAGGGTCCTTATTACGTTTGCTACTTCTTCTGTTGTTATTACTGTTGTTCTTCCTTCCTCCTCCTCATTTTCTCATTTCCTCATCCGCCAATTTTTCTTCTAATACTTCCTCCATGTTTTCGTAACTTCTTCCGTCATGGTAATAAGTCTATTGTTTTTGTCTTTGACATTTCTTATTTGGGGTGTGCTCTTCTTTTTGATTCTTTTGACTGTTGTCCAAAATGGTTTCTCATTTTCCGTGTACTGCCTTTCTATCACCACTCTAAATTTTTCCCAAGATTTCCTTTTTGGTTCCCTTACTATGCCTTGCTTCATTTCTTGCGTTTGCGTAAAATACCTTACCTTGGTCTTTCCTGATCGTCATATATTTTTCCATGCTTTTTCTTCCTTCTCACTGCTTCCTTTACTTTTTTGTTCCAGCATTTTGTTCTTTTGAAACGAGTGTCTGTGTCTATTTTAATGTTTTCCATTTCTCATTTACGTTTTCCTGTTCTCCTGTTTCTCTGTTATCATTTTTTTAAATTTTTTGGGGTACTTCGTTATTTAGTTTCTTGATTTGTATCTTTTCGGTCTTGTTTATTGTTTCCCTTTCTGGTTTCTTAAATTTGCATTTACCTATAAGGAAAAAGTGGTCAGTACCTAGTTCTACTCCTCTATAAATCTTATGTCTTTTACTTTTGATCGCGTGTTTCTGCTGAAAACTATGAAGTCTATTATGCTTTTTGCATTTCTGACTCCTATATACGTATATTTATGAATGATTTTTTTTTTGAAAATAGCGTGTTTCTTATTGTTAGATGGTTTTCCATGCCGAACTTTATCAATTTCTTCCCATTGCTGTTTAGGGTTTTTCTTCCTTTATTTTTCCGCATGATTCCATGACCTTCGTCTTTAATTCCTATTCTAGCATTCCAATTCATTTCCATTCCATTCCATTCCAGTTCCAATATATCGCTGCTGGTTTCTGCGATTTCTTGTAGTTTTTCATAAAATTCAGTCTTTATATGTTTTGGTGCTTTTAATAAATATTCCTGAATATTTGAATTTTTAAGTGTGTATTCATGTCTTCTGGGTAGTAATTTAACTGTGTTTCTTCTTCTACAGAATTTCTGATAATCTGTAAGAATAATAATAATAATAATAATATATTAATCTTAATCCTGTTCAAAGGAGTATAAACTTTAACTAATGCTCCTGGGTATCATTCTAAGAGGCCTTATAATATATAATTCTTATTCTGAATATTCTTTATCTAAATGGGATTTATTCTTTTTGAAACAGCAGGCGTATTTCTTTTTTAAATAACTTATAACTGCATATATTGTGACACTTAAGGCATATATAAGTGCATATTCCGGCATTTGATAGTATATAAGCGCACACATATATTACAAATTAAATTAATTAAAATCGTTTTAGTTCATAAAGCTATTTTGTTTGTATTTATTAAAATAGCAATTTCATTCAAAAGAGAGTTGATATCAACCCGATGAGGTAATAGACCTTTCAGTTTGATCACGATATTGCGGACCATCCCTTTGAGTGGAAATCAAACGTTTAATCATATGAAACCTACCCGAATTTACGTGAGCGCTCCTGCAACTTGGCTTTTATATTTCCGGAAATTGTGTGCTCGGTAAAGATTCCCTTTTCGAGTGTATTTCCTTTTTGTCCACACTTCTTAGGTCCGCTTTTCAGCAGATTAAGTATTTCCTAGTTCCATCAATCCCGTTTAGTGCTTCTTTTTATTCCCTGCGGGCTTTTTTATTTCTCTGAGCTTTCATTCTGCTCTATTAATACGTGAAAAATTAACTTCGGCTAATTTCAGGGAATAATTGATGTTCGCGCACCAAAACAACGTAAAGTGGGGAATCTTTTCGATTGAGTAATCAAATCCCTGACGCGGAAAACACTTAATCAACAAAAGTGAAGCTTTAAAACTAATCCAACTCAATTTAGGAAGCGGAGTGAGCCCTAAAAATTAAGCGCATAAGGGCCATAATTGAGCGCATCGGTGTAGACCAAACTGCACACCTATGGAAGGGGCGAGCTGTCACTCATAATAACCGTCATTAAGAATGAGATTATTTGAATTTGATAAAACCCCCGAACTGTTGCTCCCCTATCCATTAGCGACCCCTGTTTCAGAACATAAAATAGTAATAGGCACATATGCCTCTGGTGGTGTCTTTGTGTTCAGGCAGCCACCGTCGGGGTTCATTAAAAATGCAACAAGGTTACACTACAAAGTATTTCGCTCCATTTTCTACTCCATCTGTTTATTTTCTGATTAATTGGATTGCTTTTCAATTGCCTTGCCCGCCCGTTTTACCAATTCCCATTTATTTATTAACCCATCTTTGTCCGTCACAGGTCACGTGGAATGTTGTGGATGTGTATTCTAATGCAGATTAATGCCCGAATGCACCGTTTACAAATTCGGCTTATTGATTCAAATCAATTCCACATTCACCGCTTTCCTCCTCTAGTAATTATGGTTATTTTACAAGGCACTCGATTTGTTTATTGTTTAGCTAATTCTACACGAATGTACTACAATATCAATAATAGTTCATTAGTTCTGCATCCTCTGTCGCTTTAGTTCTAGGCGTAGTTGTGCTTTCTACACGATAGTATTTTCCAATTCCGATATTGAATATATCTTGCTCTAGATTTTATATTCCGCTATGGATGTCCACCAATAAATATTTGATATTGATTTCGTATCCATTTGGGGATTCGAATTTTATGCTTTGGCAGCGATTTTGTTAAACCGGGCAAATATTCTTTACTTTAATCATTGTTTGGATGTTTCTCAATATCGCTCAAGATTTGTATTTGACGGGTTCTTTAAAGCGTATCACTATTAAAAATGTATGTCTCTGATTTCAATATACAGTGAGTTTACGATGAAAGGAATAAATTCAATAAAACAAAAGCAATTGATTTTGTTGAAAAACATTTGAAAACGTCAGTTTAAACTTTTGAATTGGCATTGTTTTGCTCATCAGTTACTGAATATCACTTCCGGTTTTCCCGGAAGTGGCACTAACTTTCTTATTTTAAATGCAGTACCCTGTATATTTTACCAGGTTGGGATAAATAAGCAATAAGCGTTTTCAGTAATCCCAAATATAAAGATATATATACATATATATATATAGATATATATATATATACATACTATCAGATTTAATTTTGAGAATTTTAGTGTTCCTAAGTAATAAGATTTTTTGGTGGCTCTGAATTGATTAGAATCAGCTCAAATCCGGATATCTTTGTATTAGATCTAAAACAAATTTAAATTCTTCTCTGAATTTCTAATTCAAAAAAGTGGTCGCGAGTATGTTTTGTATTTCGCGTTTCATCCTGTATATAAAATTATTATCTCAATCGAGATTAAAAATTTATATTCCCGCCCGGATTCTGCTTTCTTTTAGTGTTGTGAATTTAGATTTTACGTTCCTGCACTATTACTATTTTATGTATTGATCGCGATGGGAATGTTTGTTTCTTCCAGATTTCAGGTTTTTTTATCTGAATCGTATTAAAATTTAAAATATTTGAATGTTTTTATGTCGATTAGGAATCTCAGTTCCCTTCCGGATTTTAAACAGCAATGAGGATTATGATTTTATATTAAAACTAAAATTTTGTATTTCAGAATGTCTATCAAATTGTTTCGTCACTCTAGGTTAGGATTTTATATTCCTGTCCACATGCCAGATTTTCCTATATATTTTGATCTAGAATACAGTTTCATATTTATTTTCTATTGAATTTTGAATTTCGTTGAAAATATGCTCGTTGTTGTGCGTGTGTCTGCGTTGCTTACATTTTAGTTAGCACTGTCATAAAATCTGCAGTGTTGCGTGATTTATACCATAATAATTTTAAGCAAACTTTATTGTCTGAAAAATATACCCATATGACTTGCTTTTTTCCTAGAGCTTTATCTCCCCTTGCGCACGCTAAATCAATATCCTGTACCAAATAATAAACGTGCCTAAATAAAAATTAAAATAAATTACTTCCATGACGAACAGAACACGTTCATAGTTATCAACACAACACACGCTGGATGTACAGGGAGTACAACCCTTTCTTCTTATTTTCCTTTTAACCGACTGCTGCTGCAAATTACAATCGACTGTTCAGACTGGCAACAACCTTCAGATGATTATTTCGCATTAAGTTCGCGAACAAGTTACACCCCAATGTTTGTTGGGCCTATTTTATACAGAAAAGCAAATCTCAATAATATTATCAGTGGTTTACGCGTTTTCACCACCTCCCCGTTTTCGGGCACACCATTGTTTTGGTAGATTGTGATTTATTGTTTATTTAAGCCTCTTTGTTATGGAAATATTTACATAACAAGAATTCAACCAGGTTTTATACATTTGTTTGCTGTGGCCCCAGACTTATTTGACTTTAAAATCAATTAAGTATTGTTACAACATTTGCATAAAATGCTTTACACAGCAATAATATTTACACAAATTTTCATCTCCTACTTGAAGAGAGAATTTAGTCATTTTAAGTTGAATGTGTATACAACAACTATTTGAAAGCCGACTACAGTGATGCTGAAAACTCGAGCTTTTAGTATTAACATTAAGTTTTCGTATAATTGCTCTTTTAGTTTGACTATGTCACGATTCTACTCTATATAAAACTAATTTTTATGAATAATTCCAGTGGTATTATGCACTACGTAAACACTTCAAACACTTTAGAACATTCATCCGATTTTTAAATTTTGTCAGTAGCAGCAAAATGGTATCCTAGAAGAAAGATTTGAAATTATTGGTCCAAAAGTGTTTGAAAAATTGTTTCGAGTTTCTGGAAGCTCTGCTGGCGATGATATTGCGATAACAAGAAGCCTGGTATATAGAAGTCCTAACCGAATTATAGTCGAAAGCTATTGGTGTAAGTTTGTACACTTCTATACACTATTTTGAGGGGAATAGTGCTTACATTTGGACTTAGAGGATGTAGAGCACAGAAGAAACCAATGCTTTAAGAGAAGCAAGGACATCACCCTTTGCCCATTCTAATAATTGTGCTAACAATAACTTTAATTCCTCGAAAAAGCGATCCAATGCAATTCGCCAACGTTTATATACTTTGTACTGTATAACGCAGAAGTCTGGGAAGTAACCAAAAAACAAAATCTAAGACTGCAAGCACTCGAGATGGATGCTCTAAGAAGAAGCTGCCGAGTATCAAGACTTGAACATATTCCCAACAGAATTATCAAGGAACGAATGGAAGTGGAAGAGGATATAATAGGTAGAATAGAGAGGAAACGACTAGTGTGGTATGGACATCTAAACCGCATGGAAGAAATTAGATGGCCACAGAAAATTTGGAACTAGTTCCCTGCCGCAAGTAGGTAGAGAGGTCGACCCCGAAGAACCCGCGGGCAAGCAATGCGATAGGCAATGTCAAGTAGGCAGTTAGCCCAGGAAAACACTCAAGACAGAAAACATTGGCGTTTTGGATGTGGGAAACGACGAATGTAATGTAATGTAACAAACCATGTATATATAGACCTTAAAAAGGCATTCTAGCGGATAAGACTGCGCCAATATATATAATAGAAAAGAATATACCGACGCCGGTAATAAAAGTGATTGACGAAATAAACATAAATTCATCTACAAAAGTGCAAACACGAAACCAATTTACAGGCGAGATTAAATATAGCGCAGGGATTAATCAGGGTGACTCGTTGAACTCAGATATGTTTAGCATTCTAATAGACAAAATAATTAATGGCGTTAAAGGTATGACAGGATATACAGTGGGTAGCACAAACATTACAATACTATATTAAACATACCATGCGGCATTGATTGCGGATTCAGAAGATAATTTGCAGATAATTCTGCAATAATTTGCAAGGACACAACGTATAGACTATGGCGGTATCGGTGGAGAAGACAAGTCTCTAGTGGTAGCTAAGGAACCAATAAGGTGCGAGTTGGAATGAAAGGAGAAAATCATAGAACAAGTAATGAAATTCCAATACACAGTAGTAGAGACCACAACTGACCGCAATACATTATAGAGAAGTCAGATAACATACCATGAAAGGAGCAAGAATATCAGAGCAACTTGGATGTAATCATGAGAAATAAGTATGTGAACGTAGACAGTTAAGTTAAAATATATAAGACGATGGTTAAACTAGTACTGGGGTATGCGGCAGTAGAAACATCCGAAACCAGCAGAATAAAACATTTATTTGCACAACGGAGATGAATGCACTAAGGGCAATAATAGGAAAACAAGAAGGGATATGGTTCGAAATCAGGAAATAAGAAACAAATGTGAAGTAGACATTATAAAATTTCTAAAAAGAAGAAGAATGGGAAGGAACGGCCATGTTATCAGAGCAGACAATGAAAGGCTGATTAAAGTAGCAAGGGATTTTAGGCCGAGGAGAAAGAAAAACCCGAGTAGACCAACGAAGAGATGGGCAGAAATTTGTATATCGTCATCCACTGAAGCGCGAAGAAAAACTAGTTGCCACCTACTTAAAAAAAGAAGAAGAAGAATCATCACTCAGCTATTCGAGTTCACTGTTGGACATAAGCCTCCCTCATTGTTCCCTAATTCCTTCTATTTGCATGTCTGCATCCAGCTTCCCGCCACTCTCTTGAGATCGTCGGTCCATCTAGTTGGTGGTTGTCCCCTACTTCATATTGTGTCTCCCTGCCTCCATTGTAATATTTGTCTCGTCCATCCATCATCCTGCGTTCTTGCCACATGTCCGGCCCAGTTCTATTACAACTCTTATTATTTTAATTACAACTTTCACTTTTGTGATCTGTCGCATCTGCTCATTTGGTACTCTGTTTCTGGGGCTAATTCCTAAAATTGCTTGCTCCATAGTCACTCTTACTTTGTTGACTAACCAAAGTTTCTACTCCGTATGTTTGCACGGGTAGATTGCACTGATGAACGAAATATAAAAGGTACAGAAGGTTTGCTGAGGAAGAAGTTTCACCAAAATGTGTTCTGCAGTAACTAAACTTCCAGTCATTGTTACGGTGTGAAGTTGCATGTTTTCTCGGTGAATTAGTCGATAACATGTCGTAGCTGGGATGATGACCGTCACACAATATCTCGAATTACTGCAGTATATGATTTTACCTAAAAGAAGCAATGATATTCCAGGATGGACTTGTTTGTTATAGAAAATATTAATTAAATTGTGGGTGGTGACGAATGAAACGGAAGAGATGGACTGGCCAACGTAATCTCCGGACTTGAGTTCAATATGAAGTTGGCGCAGAAGCATATATCTAAAAGTGAACCTAGAAAAAAAAAGGTTTAATTGAGTTTTTTATTAATGATTGATATTTTGAAACAAGAAATTGCAATCCTGGGAAATATCATACCAAAACGATGCAAGTTGCGCATCGTGTAAAATTTGAGGAACTTGTCTTAATTTACATTGCTTTTACATTTGGAAGAAATTTTTTAACTACGTTTTTTTATGCTATGTTTTGTTATACGGATTAACTAGATATTTGACATGGACAATAAATGAAGCGCATTTAAACTGCAACTTTCCTCAATTTTTAACCTGCAGTAGAGATGCCGTTTCATGTTTTTATGTAATTTTGAATTCACCGAGATCAAGAAATATATAAAGTTATTAATAAATTCACTTTTGCAAAAATTTCAAAATCAATACAAAATTTGAGGCACCTGTACTACTTACACAAAATAATGGAAATGCTGTTGAGTTGAATAACCAGTATTTAATCATATAATTTAGTAAACATCTAAGTTGTGTATTTTCTCAGCGACTAATTATTTAATGAATGTGCTTGTGAGGTGGATTAATTTCAGGCATACAAACGCCAAACAGATAGTAGAAAGCAAATAGTTGTTTATTTTATCGATTGGAAGCGAAGAGACCTTTCAACAAACAATTACAGTAATTCGATTAAAGGTAATTGACGTTTATAAGATCGATTGCTACTGAAGCAACACAAAATGTTAGCGCTAATCTAACTGTTATCCTTCTGAGGATTAACAAATGTAATAGAGTCTGTCACATGATAATTGGCTTGTGCAGCGCATTTCGAAGTTGATAATTATCAATTTTTTAGTAGACACAGGCAAGCAGGTCGGCCTGAAATTTTAATCAAATTTAACTGGGCATTAGAGACAGAAATTTACTGCAGATTTCTTGAATTATTTATACGTATACGTAGTTACACTCTTTATGAAAAAGTTGTACCTATAACAGTCAAAGTAAAACAACAGGCAGCCTTTTTATTGATATTAAACTCCCCGGAGAAAAACTGAAAACCGCAGTAGAGCTGGCGCTGAAAATAGACGATTTTGTTGATTGATCGTCATCGTGCGTCTATGGTTAAAAATTAGAGGTTGTTTGTATGCTACAATAATTATATTATTTTGTTGCAAACCTATAGCAAGCAGGTTTTGAAAACGAGAATTAACAAATATTTCTTTTTCCCAAACTTTCAAACAAATAATAAAAAAAAGTAGGATCTACATGATTTCCAAATTTAAATAATGTGTTCTAAACGGCATATTGAAAATTAATTGCCTTTACAATAGCAAATTAAACAAATATAAAGCTTGATTGCCTAACCTGATGCTCATATTTATTACAACAACAAAAAGCAATTATGAAGTATAAAAGTATCGAAATATTTAACACGTTTTCCTTTTGTACGTTTGTGTACTTTTAGTATTATACTTTTTGTAAATACTGTCACACTCACCTATGACATTGTTTGCCTGTAAAAAAGAGTGGATGAATTTAATATTTTGTTAAAAATTATTATATGAAAGCCGGATTTTTAAAGCTGTAGGAGTCAGTATTATACATTTCTAGTTAAACTAATTGTACCACACGTAAATGCGATAAACAACTACATGTAGTTCTTTAAATCCCTTTTCTTAGTATTATAATTGAAGAATTAATTATTTATATGGGATGAGTACTTTATCTTGTAATAGGTAGGTAGGTTGCTCGCATTACAGCTGTTTGTACTTCATAGGTACCTTAGTAAATTATACATAGCGTAAATAAATAAAAATCAAAGTAGCTACATTGGATGTATTTTTTTTTGTTTTTTTCTCTCTTTCATTCGTACTACCGTCCCCCCTCCCCGGAACCACTTTAGCATTACTTCACGGGGGTGCGGCCATTCCTTACACACTAAACATTCATGACACATGCACCCTAAACTTAACTAAGCGTAATGCGGTAGCCCCAGCGGATCGACTATATTTCGCTGTGACCTCGAGTGGCAACGCGTTCCCGCACTACTCCAACGAGGCCCGCTGCATTGGATGTACTAAGAAACTACAATGAAACTATTTCCTAATAAATAAGATACAGTTTTTCAATAGGTACATTTACATTATTTATTGTTTATAATTTGATCAAAACAAAAACGGAGACAATCAAAATATGTTGATATACCACTAAACACAACAAACAATAAATAAAAATAGGAAGAAAAGCACTAATTAATAACGTAATAAATGTTCAAACTGCCGTCCACATTGCTGTTCACATAAGTCAGTCCGCCGCAGAAGAGAATTTCACGAGTTAACATGTATGGGGCGATTGACTGCATGATTCAATAATTCTTTCACGTAAATCTTCCTGAGTTTTGTAGACGTCGTTTTTGTCTTTACCCCACAACAAGAAATCTAATGGAGTTAAGTCCGGAGTTTGTGGAGGCCAAGGATGAATTGCACCTCTTGCAAATAATATGTTATGGATAGTTTCTTCTTGGTAGTTTCTTAGAATTCTATGGAAATGGGCAGATGCTTCGTCATTTTGAAACTACATACAAAAGTTGAGGCAAATCGTTTTCTAGAAAACGTAAATACATTTACCCATTTAAACGTCCTTCAAGGAAGTGGGGACCAACCATAAAGTTGTCAACAATGTCACAGCATTCTTTGAAAGAGTGCTTGCCAAATCTAGTATGTGCTATCGTGTGTATAGAAATGGCTATTGTATCTATTTACACACCCATTGTTACTAAACGTCGCTTCGTCAGAAAATAGAATATTTCTTAAAAATAGTGTAGTAACTTCGTTTCTTACAAATTGCCAGAAATTCACTCGACGTAGGTAATCATCTTCACTAAGGTGTTGCACTAATGTGACGGTATAAGTATGAAACCGGTTTGCGTTTAAAATGTTAAATACTGAACTTTGCTAAAGCCTACAGTTCTTGCAACTGCTCTTTGGCTTACATAGGGATTACCAGTTACTTATTCGATGACAGCCGCTTCAGCTTCTACAGCAGTGACATGTCATTGCCTCACCTTTGGCTTGGAAAACTGTCCATATTGCCGCATATTTCATTACAAACTTCTACAGGCATTATATGATGGAGGGGTCTATCCAGGCATGTTTGTGCATATCGTCGTACTGCTAAGTCCGCCGCCCTTCTGCATTATGCCAAAATCAACATCATCTCCATTTTCTCGCTATTAGAATACATTGAAACTGATTGGTATTCCACAAGAATCTATACAAATCAACAATTTGACGAAACAGTAGTTCAAATTTGTCTGTCCGAGGATTCTTCATGTTAAAAAATAAGTTTTGTAGCTAAAAAGTAAAGTTAATTATGCATTTTATGCACATGTGATAGGTGTAGCCTACCTACTTGTTTCAAGATAAAATGATCGCACAGTATATGTGATTTTCTGGTTATTATTTCAGTAATTACAATCTTCAATATACAATCCCACAATCAAGGAAGTATCGAAGTTTAAGGACTAAAGAGGTAAAAATGAGGAAAATACGATTTTTATTCTCAAACATTCTTTACTCCATATTTAAAAATTAAGTATGAATTAAGGGAAATAATATAAATAATTCCAATATGTTAGACCTTGTTTTAAGTTCGTTTAAACAGATATTTAAAAAAGTTACAAATAACGAGACAATCACAAATAAAGCTATTTCTTCTAATTGAAATCATAAATTATTTTTTAATTAAATTCTTGTTAATAATTAAAAAACTGACCACTAACCACTAACGTTTTCATTCACGAAGTGGGGATAAATAAATCGATTTTTAATAGCGTAATGTATGTGGCTCATACACCCTTAGGTGCAGTTGCATGTTTGAAAACCGTAAATGCCTTTAAAAATTTACCACTCTGGGCAACCGTATGGACTATGATTACACAACAATAAGAACAAGAGATTGAATATATCGAACCAAATCATGTGGTAAACAGGAACAACTCTTTGAGGAAAACAACAATACATGTTGTCCTAAGCAGGTGCATAATAGACATATACTTATACGTGTACGTTTCCTGGTTGGGAATTAAAGATACCGACTGCGTTTGAGAGCATAAGTAAAGGTTGAAGTAACCGATAGTAAGCAGGCTAATAATAATTTTAAATTATTTATGAAGCATACGGAACTACGTGTACGTCATAAAAGAATAGAATACGGTAGAATATATTGATGTTTCTACAAGTTTACACCGTTATACATTCGTCCATAACATACGTATGCACCTAATAAATATAAAAGTTACACTAACATATGAATACAATTACGTATAAAAAAATACATCATCGATAGTATAGCAAGCGTTGTCTGCAGTGGCTACAATTTTGCTTCTTGCACTTTAGCCTCCTCAATATTAGCTATGGCCATGGTTATTCTTAGAACAAAAATCGTACTAGAAAGATTTTTTTTAGTTGGTTTATGTATGAAGAATTTCATTACTTCGCTTTACCGTTTGTTGGTGATGACTGTTAATAGGTATGTGTGTTTCATAGGAATTAATTTTTAGTTTATTTGATTTAAACAACCTTTCATCTAGCATTATCCTCTATTCGTTTTACTTGTTATATCATCAGTGGTTACTTCTGCATTAAAAAAAGTAGTATCATCTGCAAAGCTACCTCGGTGGAGCAGTGCGAATACGTGCTGTCAGGCGAGGTCATAGTGAAATACGGTCAACGACCGCGTGGTCGAACTCCGGCTAAGGCGACCGTATTACACTTAGTTAAGTTTAGGGTGCATGTTGCATGAATTGATAGTATGTAAGGGACGTCCGCACCCCCTGAAGTAATGCGCACGCGGTTCCAGGGTGAGGGAGGGGGCGGTAGTATGCATGAATGAAAAGAATGCAACATCTGCAAAGACACACCGAATATTTGCAGCAATGTTTGTCGGTAGATCATTTGTATGAATGATAAATAAAATTGGTCCAAAACTGAACCTTGCGGCACACCACACCTTACTTGTTTCTGTTGTTCCTCAGGGGAAAGTTGGTTATACAGGGTGATTCTAAACACTTTAACTTCTAATAATAAACGTTTTTTACACCAATTCACTAAAGTGTCCAAAGTCCAAACAAACTATACAATTGAAAAGTGCAAAAAAAAACTCAAAGTAACAATCTCGTTCTCAAGATATATCGTAATTTACAAATTTTTTAATCATATTTTTCACTTCTGGGTCAGATTTCGTCCACTTTCCACGCTCAATTGTACAATTTTTCAGCTTCCCAATATAACGGAGTTCATCAAAATGGAAAAGAACCAGAACATGTATTTACATTGTAGTGAATTGATGGAAAAAATCTTTGAGCCTACTACCTCCTTAACGGTGACAAATTAAAATAAAAAAAATAATATGTGAATTAGGGATTAAATAACCTTAGCTTATACCTGTACATCTTAACAGAATTTACTTATAACTATTAGCAAATGATTATAATTCAAATAGCGAACTAGTTTGACAAGTGCACTTTAGATATTCCTTAAATTTATGAGATTTTTGAGAGTTGGCAGTGTTAACGAGTTTTTTAAAATCTTTTTTTAGATGTGGTCAGTAATTTAATTATGAAAAATGTTTTAGGCATTTCGGTGGTTATGATTTGAAGTACAAAGACAACTAACAGTTGACAGGATATATATTAAAAATATCTAAAATATCATAATTATAAGGTATGTATGTCCATCTGTGTATTTATGTGCTACTTGCATTATGTTTTATTTTAACTTATTTTACTTAAGAAAATGTATTTGCCAGTGTGTATACCTCAGCGGTATTTTAGATTTCAGTACTGTAAATAAAAGTCTTACGTTTCTTGGATATTAAGTGTTGTGGATATGACTGACAAGCATTTGTAGTTTCGTTATAACCGAGTTGGACTGTAATAATATTTTTTTTATAGTCTCACGACCGGTAATTACATATAAATCAGTTACTTACACAGACTTTGAAATAATATAATTATTTATTTCCTACAACATAAGACACAACAAACATAAATAAAATTTACAGGTTAAAGTGTGGTAGAGAAACCGTGGATACACACAGTAATACTATGAAACCTTATTGAAAACGCGAATCACTTTAACACAAAAGCACAAAGGTGGTCGTTAAATAAATATTAATAAATTACTATCGTACTAACTGTTTAAAATTTATATAACAACACTATGGGTCCTTAAAGAATATGCTATAGCTCTTGCAATTAAAAATCCCCATACGTAATGTAAATCGTGCTTAATCTTCTTCTTCTTCTTTCAGTATAGGATTACAACCTGTTTTTCTTCACCCTTCTGAAAATTTTTATGGTGAGTCTGCTGAAGACGTTAGCCAGCTTTCACCCCATCTTTTTGGTGGTATTCCTGGTAGTATTTTTCCTAGAGGTTTCGAGTTCTTTGCTATCCTTATTAATCTGTTGTCGTCAGCTCTTTCTACATGATCATTCCATTCTTTACGCCTTCTCTTCACGAATTTTCCTATGTCGGCAACATTACATTGTTCCTTAATATGTTGGTTCCTTATTCTGTCCATTCTGGTCTTTCCTACAATGGTCCTAAGTGTGTTCATCTCTGCAGTCCGCAAGGGTTGTTTTGTTCTTTTTGTATCTGCTCTAGTTTTGGTTCCACAGACTAGTGTTGGCCTGACTATAGTCTTATATATTTTCACCTTGCTGTCAACGGATAGGTATTTGTTACGCCATTTTATGTTTCTAAGTAATCCTGATATTCTGGCCCCATTCCAAGTTTGTCGTTATACTTCTTCGTAGTTGTTTCTATCACTTGTAATGTCTGCCCCTAGATATTTAAACTTCATGACTTGCTCTATCATATACTCCTCTATCTCTAGTTTGCAGCGTATGGGATCTTTAGCGATTGTCATAGACTTTGTTTTTGTGTTTGATACAATCATATTATAACTTTTGGATGTCGTAGCCATTCTATGTAAGAGCTTCTGTAGATCGTCCTCTGTATTTGCCATGAGTACTGCATCATCCGCGTAACACACCATATTTATCTTCTTGTGTCCGATTCGGTATCCAGCTATTTGTTCATTACAAAACTAAAAAGTGCGGGGCTCAGGGAGTCCCCTTGTCGTATGCCGGAGTTGCAGTTTATCTCTTGTGTATATTCACTACCTACTTTAATCTTCGTACTAGTTTCAATATTCATATCGTGAGTAATCTTAATAATTCTTTAAGGTACTTCAAGTTCTCTTAAAATTAATATTACATCACATAGCCTTACGCGATCACATGCCTTCGTGAGGTCAGCGAGTATAGGAAGGCTGGAGCGTTAAACTCTATTGCCTTTTCGACTATCTGACTACTATAAATATTGTGTCAGTAGTTGACCGGTTTGGTCCGAATCGCTGTTGCTCTTCATTTATGTGTATATGTTGTTGCAGTTTCTCCAGCATGATTTTGGATAGTAGCTTATGGGTCGAGTTTAACAAAGGGATAACACGGTAGTTATCGGGGTTGGTTTTCTCTCCTTTCTTAAAGATTGATATGATTACGCTGACTTTCCATTCTTGCGGTATGTTCCCATATTTTAATATAAGTTTGAATATTTTTTCTAGTTCTCTGATCAGGTTTTCTCCTTCGTATTTTAGGTATTCATTTCTGATATCATCCATACCGGGCGTTTTTCTGTTTTTCAGTGTACTCGTAGCCCTTTTGATTTCTTCTTTAGTTATCGTTACCATTTCTTCTTCTTTGTTTAGGGCCATATTTTTTTCTTTTTGATTTTTATACAGCTTTTCAAAGTGCTCCTTCCATTGCTCGGTTTGAATTTGGTTGATCTTTATTGTCTCATTTACTTTCCTATTTCTGAGCATTTTCCAAACCTTATTCTGCGCGGCATATAGATCCCGTTCCATATTCTTTGTAAAGCTTTCCCAATACTGTTCCTTTATTGTCTTATTTTTGCATTAGCCAGGTTTCTTTCTCTTACATAGTTCTCGCGATCTTGTATGCTTCCGCTTGTCTGGTATTTTACGAAAGCTTTCTTTTTCTTTTCAGATATCTCTTTAACCTGGTGATTGAACCAGGTTGTTCTGTTTTTGGTAGTAGATGTTGTTTTTATTTGTCTTTTCCCTAGGGCTTCCTCGGCCGCTTTAATTACGTTGTCCTTTAATTTATCCCACGCCTCTTTTACGTCAGTTTCTTCTTCAATTGGGCTATTATTGATTTTTTGTTCTAATCTGTTGTGGTATAGCTGTCATCCTGTAGTGATTCTATGTTTGATTTTTCTATTTTTTCGGATTTAGTGTGGTTATTTTTATTGTTGTATCCCAGTCGAATTCTGCCCATCACCAGGCCATGATCGCTTCCTATGTCAGCCGAGTTAAGCGTGCGAACATCCAGTATGTCCGTTGGCATAAAACACCTATTGGTTATTACGGAATCTATCATTGATCGATGCCCTAGGGATCCAGTGAAAGTGTATTTGTATTTCCAGTTGTGGTCAAAGAAAGTATTGTTGATGCGTAATCTGTTTTGGGCACAGAAGTCTACTAATAGGTCGCCGTTGTCGTTATGTTCTTTTTCATGAAACCTCTGTTTTATTCCTGGTAGCGGTACGTCCCCGATCCGCGCATTTAGGTCACCTAATATTATAATGTACTGATTTTGGGGTATCATGTCTAGTTGTTCTTGCAAGTGTTCATAAAATTGTTTCCTTATTTGTCTTGTATTTCCCATATCGGGCGCATATAGACTTAGTATATTGTTGGTTTTATTTTAGATCATCAGCACTACTCTAATTATCCTATCATTGACATACAAGATTTTGCGTATTTGTTGTAAGAGTTTAGTATGCAGGAGTATTCCTACACCGCTGCTTGCTCTTTCATTCTTGTCTTTGCCACTGTATGCTATTATGTAGTTTCCGACTATTGGTGTTCCCTTGCCTTTCCTCTTCGACTCTGAAATACCGCGTATGGCAATTTGTTTATCATTTAGTTCCATCAATATATCGTGATTTTTGGTGTTCCATGATTTCACGTTCCATGATCGTAACCTCATAATATCTTTTTTCTTCTTCATTCTTTTATTCCTTAATCGTTGCCTTTTTGCTTTGCTTAGTCGTCTTTGTAATATCCTGTCCATGTCCGAGGCTCATTTTGTTTTGGTCCATTATGAAGTAATTGTAGTAGTGTATTCGTGGCGTAGTACTTTACCAAGTTCCGTGTTCATCGTTCTTTTCGTGCCGTTCCGCCGTATGGGTGGGTGGTTCTATGAGCCTGATTATCTTACCTCATGTGGGGGCTAGCCTGTCCTGGGAGCCCTCCTCCTTTATCCGGGCTTGGGACAGACAACTGTACCCGGTAAACTACTCAATCCACTCACCGGGTCCCGTAGGCGAAGTTGTGCTTAATCCGCACAACATAAATTGCCCGACTGACTACAAATTTGTAGGACCCCTTGTGTTAAATATTTTCTGCATAAATCTTTATTTGCTGTGAATATTGAACACCTTGTGTAGGGCAGATATGTGATTCACGCTCTGAAATGGAACCGAAAAATAAAAAGATTTTAAGGCAGTCATTGTTGTGTTAATGTTTCCATCAACGGGTTCCACAATTAGCTGGTTCGATCTAAGTGGTCTATTTTTTTTACAAAAAGTTGTGGATTATTCTGTACACATTATAATGATCCTTTAGGAATTTAATTGATTTATCACATGCGTCACAAAGTTACAGTACAAACAACTTTTAGACTCTTTTTCTGAGTCTTGGTAGGTATGCTACTTGCTTACGGTTGGTAAAAAATCTGCAATCTCTTCAACCTAAGCATAATTGCATAATTGTTGGCTCTTATTTATGAGATTTTTCAAGAACACTTATCGTAACTTCCATTGGTTTTAAACTATTAGAACTTAATAAAATACATACTGTCGAGTTGCATAATCTTGCTTTTATGAGAATTAATGTGTTATAGTACATTTACTGAACGTGACTGATTGCTAAACAATAAAGCAGCTTAATATGCAGGACAGAATACAAAAAAAGCATTAGGAATCCCTAGCAACTGAAATGTGGTTAGTCTGAAAGGTACTAATTAGTTCTTTGATAAGCAAAATTAAATTAATTCCGAGTTTCTCCGCTGTTTTGAAATCTGAAATAGCTTCTTCGTCTATTTAGAAAATAAAAGCGTAAACCTATTTCTATGGTATAAGTTTGGTTTCGGAGCGGAGAATACACGAAGCTAATCTATGTATATACATTTTTAGCTAAAATAAGTGTTGCAGTTTTCGTATTAAATGTTTGTATAAATGTTTTTTATTTTTTTTTGCTTTTAAATTATTTATGTTAAAATACAAACCTGGCAATCTTTTTATATCAGGTTTCTATAACGCATAGGATTAATCAAAAATAGAAGTTTGGATTTACTATTAAAAAATGCGTATGTGTCTGTGATTTTAATACAATGTTAATTATTATTTCCCATTTTTGTCGATATATTTATATTTAATATACTACACGTATACCTAAAGTGGCTTAATAAAAGCAAGGTACGTTATTCTGTATGTGTGTGTGTTTTATGGAAGTGGATCAGTTGGCAGAGCGCTTCCTTTCTGGATTAAACGAACATTACCAAGCAGCGTATAAAAATCTTGTGTTGCAAGTGCAGGATACTATGGTCTAAGAAAAGTTTATTAAGTTTATATATTTGCAGAACAATTAAAACAATTTAAATTTTAGTATTTAATTTTAATTTACATGTAAATGTCCATGTTCTTCTATAAGGCGAAGTTTTCGTCTGACTTGTCTCATGAGTGTTTGGCAAGCCTCAACGTTTATTTCGCGCACCTTTTGACATATTCTTCGTCTTAAAGTGATCTTCAGTTTGGGCTTCCCACCCATTGTTGTAGACCTTCCTGCTAAGTAACGCCCAAAAAGTTTCAATGGGTCTCGCTTGTGGGACATTAGGAGGATTGTCTTCGCGTGGCACAAATGGGACATTATTTCTCTCCAACCATTGCATTGTTGTGCTGGCATAATGGCATGAAGCGAGATCAGACCAAAACATAATTTCGTCAGTAGCATGATGTAAATTAATAAATTCATTCAATTTTGGGAGGTAATGTTGTGTATAAACGTGAGCATCGACAGCCTGACCTCTAACATGTCCCACATACGGTCTAGAGACACCTGCCTCCGAAATTGCACACCACACCATGATTTTATCCGCAAATTTTGCCTTTGCCTTGAATTTTACGTCGTCAGGTGTACCATATAAAGCATCACTATAGAATCCATTTTCCACTAAGTTTCGCATTAGCAAACCTGAGGTACTTTTCATCGTCCATAATTATGATTTTTTATTAACAAAGTGACGATCTTGTAAAGCGCGGCAGCATCGAGGGATTCTTTGCAACTGAGCAGCGGTATATTTAGGGCATTTTCTTTTTCTATATTTTAAATTGTGTCTCTTCATTTCGTGACTAACTGTCATGTGAGAGATATGAAAATGATGAGACAACTTACGAGTGGATTTACCAATGGTATTTTTAGCCATTTCAGCAAGTCTGTTAGTTTGAACTTTGGACAGTTTCCGCGGTCGGCCACTTTTATGTAAGTTGAAACAAGGTATTCCTTCTTCGCACTCACGAATTGTTTGGTATATTGTTGACAAGGAAATATTCTCATTCCGAAAAACATCAACAATTTCTTTTTTTGGCATTTTGCCAACTAAGTTGTAAATACTTTTTCTTAAGTCTAATTTGTAAGACATACTGAAAACTCACAACACAAACTTAAACTGTCAAATACCCAAACAATAAACTCCTTCATTTGTTTTTCCAGGGGCCACTAACTAAGCTCGTTGTTGATACCAACAAACCAACAATGATTTTTTTCCGAAAACTTTTGTTACATATGTTATATGTAATTTTGAATTGTCAAGAAGGTTTAAAATCCAGCTAAGAAAATAGTTATTAGAGAGAAATTCCCGTTTGGGTTACTGCAAATAATCTACAATTATTATTAAACCTTATATACACAATACACAATACAAAACTAAGATTTTCCAACAGTGTAGATATTTCAAAATAAATATTGTAAGTAAATGTATGTTTGTATTAGCGCAGAGGTTCTAGTATTCAAACTATGATTACACGTAGTTGATATAGCGTTCCGCAGTGGAGCACTCATCTTCATAGATTACCTCGTATGTTGAAACTTTGCAGTTGTACAGCACGAGGTAGGTTTCTGTGTTTAATCCTCTTAAGCAAGTTTCATAGATGCTGTCTGGACGAGTTAATTTAGGAATATCTACATACAGAGCAGGTTTGCCAATTTCCATTATTTTTAGAGTGTATAATTTGAGTTTGAGGTAAATCTTCTCGGTATAAATGAAAAGCACGGAATTAATTAGTAATGTAGGTAGGTAAACCTTTAGAACCAACAAACACTACAAAAAGTTAATGGCACGCCATATCCAAGTATTGCACCCAGCTGTGCAATAGAGGCAAGGAGCATCGCGGTCGTAAATCGCGAAAGCTCTTCACATGTAATGTGATTATCGTGTTACCTGAATAAACAATACGTCCTTAATGTAAGGTAGATACTTAATTGTCCCATTATTTAGCTTGTAAATTAGTAATGCTGAAAAGCTTTGTTGCGCCATTTTGCTTCGGCTGTAAGTACACTGTTGTTGTCTAAAAAGGGCATTCATAGTAACTTAGGAACAGGCAGAAACTTTTATCAATGTTTCAGCACGCGCTTTCAAAAATTCTTAGCTTTAGCACCTTTGTCTAACACTCGGCACCTTTACGATTACATCTACTTTAATTTGAACTTATAAAGCACGTAGGTTGGTTTAAAGTGCATAGTCTAGTAAGAGCGACGATAGCGCTAATGTGAAAATTGTAGCACAAAGTTTTCGCCGAACTCGTATTTCAAACCGCAAAAGATGCAAACATATGTTAGACACTGAAATATTTTCAGGCTGTTTACATTTTCATACGTTTTGTTTCTCTTCCGCATCTGTTGCAAAGCAGACTGTTTGAGTTGTTTCCTCTTTTGAACTTTGACCGTTTGCCCGTCCTGCCTAATCTAATAGCTTTTCGTCTCCATTCGTAGATTTAAATCGAATTCGATGGAAAAATAGGGGAGCCGGGATAACCAAATTTCTAAATGTTTTTAGGCCTGAGTGCATGGCAGCGGAAATGCACTTTAAAATATCTAGAAGCTTTGCTCCGATTTTCCACTAATTTTTGGGAGGGTAAATATCATTTCAAATTCTGTCTGTCTTAGGTTAAATTACTGTAGTTGAGAAATTATGAATTATTGCAAAGTATACCAAGTTTTTGCTTTAGAGATTGGATTTGATGCTCCATGCTGCTTTAATTAAGATATTAGCAAGGTACACACATCTTTTTATAATTAATTCGGAGGTATTATATATTGGAAATTTCAATTAACTTGGGTTTAATATGGAGACTATGAAGAAGGTGAATATTATGTTCCTTTTTACGTACGAGAACGGGTTATCATTTATTTGTCCCTAACATAGAAGCCATTGACCAACAAATAAATAATTTTTTTCCTAGAAACGTCGGTTATTGACATTAATACATGCCAAGTTGCAGGTGCCTGTCTTCTTGTTTATTAAAGTTATGCATTTAATACTATTGTTGTGCTGGTGATTTGTGTTGAAATGGAAAAGTTCGAGACAGGGGTTGTGATAAAATACCTTTTTAGAAGGGTTTATCGCCGCAGAAAATTTATAATCATATCAAGTCATTAAGAATTGGTGCCGGGATTTCAAATTAGGAGTCGCGTCAACATGCTTCAGCTGCTGGACAACCAAAAACTATTGTCACTCAAAAAAATATTGATTTGGTCCATGATATGGCACTGAGCGATTGGAGAATTACGGTCAACTATATAGATGAGATAGGTTCGTGGGAAACTAGAGCAACACAAACTGAGGTGGTTCGGGCACCTGATAAGGATGAACGAAAGCAGACAAGTAAAGAAAATTTTGGAGGCAGGAACAGTAGGCAAAAATCGAAAAGGGAGACCATAGCGGACATGGAACGACAGTGTAGAAGAGATGTTAGAGGCAAGAGGCAAATCCTGAACGAAGCAAAGAACATGGTAATGAATGGAAAAACGTGGAGCAACATCATCAAAGAATAAACCTGAATTAGAAACTAACCAAACCTCGACACCTACGGGTACATGACGACCGGATTATGTATGTATGTATATTGCTGAGACATGTTGATTTTCCGTTGGAAGCGTTGAGAAAATTGTACACGAGGAATTGGATTTGAAAAAAGTCGGCGTACGATGGATTCCGAAGATATTGTCACTTGATCAGAAGCGCTCCAGGTTGTTTCTCATTGCAATTTGAGATTAATGGATAAGGATTTGGATGGAGTTTTGGAAACATCTGTAACTATATATGAAGCCTGGGTTCATCACTTTGATGCAGAGTCGAAACGGCAGAGTATGGAATGATTTCCCGCCCCCACGAAAGTTCCGTATGACTTCATCAGCCGAAAAGATAATGGCAACAGTGTTTTGAAATTCTGAGGCAATTGTTCTTGTTGATTACTTTCCACGTAGT
The DNA here is from genome assembly GCA_014611495.1 of Limonius californicus. Lineage (NCBI taxonomy): Eukaryota > Metazoa > Arthropoda > Insecta > Coleoptera > Elateridae > Limonius > Limonius californicus. The sequence goes on along the minus strand of JABXWE010018510.1, from coordinate 20,308 downwards.
CACACAATAGCGGGAGAATATTAAAGTTATACCAAAAGTTCGTGAAGCTCTAAAGCAAAAAAGGCGTGGAAAATGTATTCCACCAAGACAACGCTCCCGCTCACAAGAGCTGTATTTCTATGGCTGCTATCCACAATGCTGGATTTGAAATTTTAGCACCATATTCGCCAGATCTGGCAGCCATCGACTTTCACTTGTTCCCTTAATTAAAAGAACATCTCGGGAAACTCATTTTTCGAACGATGAACAGGTGATCGCTGCTGTGAATGAGTGGTTTGCAGTGCAGGACAAAGGTTTTTTTCTAAAGGAATTAAATCTCTGTATCATCGTTATACTAAGCGTGTTAATATTTAGGGAATTATATTGGGAAATAGAGTTGTTTCAAATGTCTAAGTCATTTGCTTCTATATCAGGAACAATAAATGTTGAACCACCCTTGTAGGTCGTCGTAAATAGAAAGTTTTTGTATAATTTGACAGTAATTTACTCTAAAATATCGCTCTAATAACTGAATTATGTAATAGTGCTGTAGTATTTTATATATTGATTTAAAAGCTGGCGAGAACGGAAATTGTAGTAGTTCAAGGGTAAAACAGATGCCTCATATACGAAAGCGCCCGTGTTCATACACCACGGATTCATGAGGTATATTCGAAAACTCTCAAACAAATCTAAATATTTATGCTAAACAAAACGAATTTTAATAGTAGCTGAGGTACATATTACAATAGATTGTATATATTTCCACATACGAGCTTCAAAACCATCCTTACGGTAGTTCTGGAATGTTGGCATATTTTTGAACATTTTAAATTTATGATGAAATTGTTATCACGCAGGATGATTGTAGAAGGTGTTACGAGCGAAACGAGCTTTTTCGTCGACCCGCAACAAGATAGGTGGAAAAATGCCTACAGCTTAGCTCAGAGGAGTAGGGGTGGTTCACAGAAACCGCTTAGGAAGGGAAATCTTCCTAGTTGTGTACAGGGTAGGTCAAAATTAACGGGCGCCACCTTCCAAATCACAGCAGATTACCAGTTCTCGTGGAAGGCCGAGAAGCTAGCCGCTTACGGGAATCCGGCTCACCTTTATTGTGCCTCCTCCTATATATATATATATATATAAAAAGCTTGCAAAGTTCATGACACAAAAATAAAAAATACACAAAAATAAAAGATAAGGTATCTTTCTTCTTTTAGATTACTGACATGATACAAAAAAATATACCGATTACATTGAAAATGGCAATATTTATGGTTTATTAATACAAGATTTTGTTGGAACGTTCGAACTGAAAAAGGCTCACCGTCAGTGGCTTGCGATATTTAATGTCTTAAAACAGATCTACGCAGCCAGTGGCGTCGGAGTTTACAATTTAATACCATTTATAAATACACTTTACAGTTAACCAAAAGAAGAAAAGACAACTGGCGACTGAAGGTCGCTTTACGGCGCATTTAAAAAAAGGTTCAGCACTTGAAACTTGAAAATTAAACTCGGAAAAAGTTTTCACCACACAATTAGAATTTCTCCTACCTTAGTGTTGTTCGGTAGGGAGCAGAGAGAGGTACAACTGGGGTGTTCCTAAGATCTTCGGGAAGCGGGCAAAATTCGCTGGTACGCCCCTGAAGATTGGATCCAATGGAGATAACGCTACGGCCGGGGCTTTTTCGACGTCGAGAGAGACGAAACGTGAACTTCAGATGTCAAGATCTCTGCCGCTGTACGGGAGGATCACTTAAAACGGCTCGAGAAACAGAACTTCCACGTGTTTGATAGCATTTATCCGACACAATTCGAGAAGACAATTTCACTCAATTGTTTTTGCAAAAACCTGACACTCTGCTAATATACTTAATCCGACACAAGTTGAAGAGTCTTTTGCCTAACGCAAAAAAAAAACGAAACGATAACTCAATTAGCAGAAGAGCTGCGACACAACTAGATATCCAAAACAAACACGTCAGTTCACTCCCAAAACCTAGCGTCCACTCTTTTTCTTAATTTATTAACGGTCCTCGTGATGGTCTCGGGTGACCGGGTCGAGTAAAGGTGGAAAGCCGACTCAAAAGGAAACGCAATGCAAATATGCACCGGCCAAAATTATTACACCACATGGCGAAATATGGTGCAATAATTCTGGAACAATTCAACACGTAAATTCGCAGAAAGCATCCAGGGCCAAGTGCGCAGACAAAACATTAATCGGAAATTTTGCATGGTAACAACAAAAGGTTCACTAAAACTGTATTTGGGAAATAACAATATAGTAATCGGCTACAGTGCGGCAATTAAAATATGACTTTAATTCAGTTGAAGTTGCAAAATCAAATGAACATAACAAAAGTGTGAAATGGTAATCAGAAGATAATTACACAGCGTTTAAATTTTCTTTTATTGGAAATTCAATAACTGCTTTCAGATTTAACGAATCTTAGGTAGACATCATATATTATACCTATAAGCCGCTACAAAATGTACGGTTATCGCTCTAGAAAAAACTGTTTATTATTAACACTTAACGTTTGGTACAATGTACCACTATTCTTAAAAGTCTGATTTTTGAAAAAAGTTAATAATACTTTAAACTCAGTTAGCAGAACGCTCGCTTTCCGTCGAAAACTTCAGATATGCCTCGGGTATAAATCACCAGAATCTCCAATGTCGTTAATAAATATCTTTTTCTGCAACCCGCCACGGACAATTCTTCAATCCGGCTGGCAACCGCGGGGTTCCTAAGGCCAAAAACCATCTCTAGAATTTCTTTCAGTATGATTTTACATTAAACTCTCTCGTGGTTATACTGTAGCATTAAAAAGCACGTGGCAGAGAAGATGCCGATGTCTAAGAGTGGAAGGAAGAGGCTGTTAACACATGCATAATACACTACTGCCTAATAAATGATTTCTTACTTGTCTTATTTATAGAAAAAATCAACAACAATATCTAAGCTTGGTTGGCAGAGCGTTTGCTTTCTGGGCAAAACGTGAATTATGACTTGTGTTCGATTCTCCAGCATTACCACGTAGTGTTTAAAAATTTTGTGCTGCAACCACCACACACATTTGCCCAATCCAATTGACAATTATAGAGGTTCCAAAACCCGTCACGGATTCTTCCTTAGAGCCGAGGAGAAGCACGCTGGTGAAAGGTCGGAGTCCAGCAGTTGGACGAAAAGGCTGTTAACCACACGCATAGCACACTAACGTCTGCCTTAATTAAAGTTAAAATCAAAGTCAGTTGGCAGAGCATTTGCCTTCTAGACAAAATGTCGATTATGGCTTGGGATTTCCTAGCTTTATTACAGCACTTATTAAAAATTTTGTGTGTGAACCTACTACGCACAATTTCCCATTCCCTTTCACAACTTTGACTCCCAAAGAACCTTCCTTTAACTTTCTGCCGTCAGATTTGCCGTAAGCCTCCCGCGTTTCTACCTTAGCGCTGAGGAGAAACATGTGGCAGAGAAAAGGTCGGGGTTCAGCTATGGGAGGAAGAGGCTGCAAACATACACGTAACACCCCAACGTCTACTATATTATTTCTTAAAAAACTTATTTAATAAAAATTCAACAATATTTTAAGCTTAGCTGGCCGAGCGCTCGCTTTCTACAAAGAACGTCGACTATGACTTCTGTTCTTGTGCTGCAACCCATCATGCAGAATTCTCAAATCCAGTTAGCAACCATGTGGTATGAATGCAGATAACCATCTCCGTAATTTCTGTGGTTCGGGGTTGATGTTAAACTGCGGGTCTCGCTGTTTATACTTAGGTACTAAGGAGAAGCACGTGGCAGCGAAGAAGCCTGTGTCCAGCAGTGGGATGAAAAAGCTATTAGTGTTAGTCACAAACACAGTAATTCATACTAAATTTCTTCTTAGAAATCTTATTTAGGAAAAATTCTTTCATGAGTAATATTGCAGCAAGCCTCGTACCTGTAAAATTAAATAATAATAATAAGGCTTGAAAAACTGTTTATATATATATATATATATATATAGAATTTAATAATAAATAAACAAATCCATGAACATTTTAATTAATTCGTATCCTAATAACCAGATTTGAATATCCCTTAGTAAGGGTTCACTGGTCTATAATTCAACTTAGTTACTGCTTAAAAGGCACAAACTGTGTATGCGTTTAGGGGCTTTTATTAAACTTGGTTATTTGCTACTGGTAACAGATCCTTCAAAAGCCTAATATTGCAAGGAATATTAACTTTCCAAAAACCAAACTAGTTCTACATAGTGTCCACATTTTGATTTACAGATTGAGAGGATTCTCTTATCGTTAAATGGATTTGGTTAACTACTACCATTTTTCAAACGCTATAGTGTTTAAATATACTCAGTGTGATGAGCTGGTACTTATCGGTTGTAGTCTGTAGCAATCAATATCGGCCAAGTATAAACAAATAATTCAGAAAGACCATTTTTTGTTTCCTCGTAGTGGTATTTTGGGACGCGTTCGCGTTTTATTTGAAACTACTTGTCCCTAGAGCAATTTTAGGAACGCTCGAGACAATTAAACGTTAATGGGCGAACATATCATTTAATATTAACAAAGAATGACTCCATATAGGCCTGAAAGCGAAAAACGGAGCAGTGTGATAAAACCTATTTATTGAACGGCAGTGGTAGTGAATGTTATGGATTGAGATGAGGGTCCAACTAGTGGGGAGGAGCACAAATTGCTCCTGAAGGGACTCCAGATAAAGGATAACGGAATTCTTAGCTCTGCTATGGCAAAGGGCGTACAGATATGAGGTGCTGAAGGGCATATATGATAGTGGCGATGATGTGAGACATATGCAATATTCAGGGTGCGTTTCTGTACTAACAACAGTGCCAAGATAGGTTAGGGAGGCCTTCGCGGGAAGTAGCAACAGGTAATAAAGTTTATAACTTTGCAAAGTATGCTATCTACAATTGCAAAGGAAGCTGCTTTTATATAAAAACATTAAACTTTCAAGGCGGTGTCAAATAATACAGTATGATCAGCAGGAGCTTTGAAACACGATGGTTGTAGAAAACAGAACATGTGGCCCTACTGATGCTGTACAGACCAATTCGGTCATTACAATATCTTGAAAATTCATTCAACAGGTAAATATCAGACACGTTGGGATATATAACCCTAAAATATCACATAAACTTGTTCTCTGTTTTTAGGTAAAAGTTTGCGTTGAGATGATTGTAAAAGTATAACAGCTCCAACAATTATATGGTATAAAACATTTTAATATTTGCTCGTTGTTTCATGGAGATACGATCGACGTAAGTTGGCAATAACTATACAGTTACTTTTAAAATTCTTCTTATGAACGGAACTCGTTATATCTGAACTTATGTTAAGCAAGCTGAACTATATTTAATAGGTATTACATTATTACAATTATTTTTATTTTCCCATACTTTCACATACACTGTAGGTAATATACTGTGGTCGCGAATACTTTTGATGGTGAGATTTTGACGGAAATACGCGTTTTAGATTTCCGGGAACCCTAAAGCTGTCGGGGTATGTATGAAAGTGTATGTAACGTTCCATATCTCAAATACTACTGAACTGATTTTTATTTATAAACTTTGACTTACCGAGCTACAATGAAAATTCATCAGTTGTTATGCAAAAACGGAAACGGAAATCAGACATGTTTTCTGATATAAATCTTTTTCGGGAAATGGTTTTCCCAAATGGCAGCGGGGAATATCATAGGATGTTTAAATTTAAAAGTAATACTTTTTTACCGAACTATCTGCAAAACCAAGTCCGCAACGATGTTTGAAAATTCCTACTTTCACGCTCACTTGCTTAAGGTAACATTTAAAGTCACCTTACTCAAAGATCATTAATAATACGATTTATACATAATTTAAATTTTTTAATACCTTTTATGCGTTAAACTGATAGTGTGAACTAAACTTTGTGGGAATAAAACAACTGTATGAATGCAAGTTTCTTAAATGCTGATGAACTTGTGTGATGTAATATAGATCTGAAATATTTGCCAAAACGCTTTTTAATTATTGGTGAACTTCCAGTTTCGGATTCGGTGACTGTTTAAAAATCGATAATTGATATTACTTCTGTTAGAAGCAGAAGGGAAACGATGCAGTCGTACCCGGCTTAAGTTTTTACGTAACGTTGCACTACTATGCACTAGCAGCGTAGTTATAGTTTTCTTCAAGTTATATCGTGATTGCCTCTTCAAAGGGTGCCTGATAATTGTTACGGGCCAATCGTACTTTTTCGACGATTCGTAACCAGCTTGATGGAAAAGGCCTACAGCTTAGCTCAGAGGAGTAGGGGGAGTTAGTGAAAATCGCTTATGGGAGAAAAGCTTTAGTTGTATACGGGGTAAGTCAAAATAAGTGGGCGCCACCTTACAAATCCAGCTGATTGTAGGTTCTCGTGGAAGGCCGAGAAGCCAACAGCTTACGGCAACGGAACTTACCGTGATTGTGCCTCCTCCTATATATTTAAAGCTTGCAAAATTCTTACACCAACAAGTACAAAAGACACAATAAGAGACAGTAAACTTTAAAACACATATAATGAAACGGTTAAAATATGACCATACAATAAAATGACAAGTAAAAGTGATTTGATAATTCTAAAATTACAACAGCATAATTTGAACGTTCAAAAAAAGGGAACTCGCCGCCCATGTCCCACGGTATTTAAAATCTATTAATTCTGCGTGGTCAGTGGCGTAGAGTTTACAGGAAAAATACAGCATAAACAAAATTCCTTTTTACAGATATTTGTGCAAATAAAAAAGATTTTCGACTGAAGGTCGCTTTTTTTTGGTTTAACAAGACAAAGTTTAATTCCGCCAAATTTTGCAAGTTGCGCGCAAGTTTCGTTTCACCACACACAAACACTGGTCTGTTTTACCTTAACTTTCGCTGCGAGGCAGGCACAATTCCGGGAGGGTTGATTTCAACAGGCTGCTAACGTTGAACGCAAGACAGGACTCTTCGATGGTATAAAAAAAATAGCTGCAGAACGACGGGAGCTGGGCTTCAAAAATAACCCGCCTAACGGCGACCGGCCAATTCGCACGGAATTGCCTTTCCTGGGGATGAATCCAGTGCTTCCTATTAATTCGGCAGTAGCCGATGGTCTGTTAAATACCCCTTGGTACAACAGCGAGACGGAACACATATAACGGATACCCCTCAAAAAAAAACCCAAAATCCTCCCCTGCAGCACTTAACGTAATTACGGTTCCCGATTGATGAAGTTTCCGGACAACCGGAGCCAACAGAGATCGATAATTGACTCACTTAAAAATGCAACGGGAATTTGCATTCTCCCCAAAAGATTGCATCAGATTTCGAAACGTTATGAAATATTCTAGAACGAAAACGGACACGTGCGTTTGGGAAGCGTTCGAGGTCGAGCGCGAAAAAACAAGAGTCTGCAATTTTGACACAAAAGAAACTGTTTACATATCTGAAACTTAGGAAGACACAACAAAAGCGAAATGGTAACCCAAAATAAGCTGCAATTAAAATAACGTTATTAATTCTAACCAAGCGGCAAACAAATTAAGCAATCAATTCATATAAAGCGGCACATTTTAAAATGAACATAACATAATCCCTGGTTAACATTTAAGGAAGTTGTAAATGCAGAAAGTAGCAGACCCGGTTTTAGAAATTTCAATTGCACGTTCAACATTTTCAAATATTCATTTTATTTAGATATAAATATTTATTTACACTTTTTAATAATAATAAACTTACAACATAGAATTATAATTACGTAAAACATAAAATATACTATTTTTCTGGGGTATCTATTTTACAGTAACTGGCATTGTCTGTCCAACTTTTCTGTACAATACCGTGGGAGTGGTACCAAGTAACATAAAAACTACTCAAAAATGAATAGGGATATTGCAGTGTAAGACACTTAAAGGCAGCACCAATTGCACTTATAATAAAAAACTACCTAAACAACAAAATGTAACGTCTTTTTAGTAATGAACATGAAAAGTACAACAAAGGTACGTTTAAAGAAGAAATTTGACCTATTATAATGAAAATCGTTATTGTCTCCTTTTACTTAACTGAAATTTCTTAAATTCTAATACCTCGTGGCACTTCCTCTGGCAATAATAACTGCTCTGCACCGTACTGGCATGCTCTCAATGCAATTATCAATATGTTCTTGTGGAATTTGCTGCCACAGTACCGGCAACATATCCTTCCAAGAGGAAGATGGTTTATTTCCTCATCTAGAAACAAAATATTCCCGTCCAACAGCGTTTGGACGGTTCAGAACATGGTCCATAATGATCTCTTAGGCATTTCGTTGGCCCGGGAGTGTACGATTAAAGATATGAAGGTCAGTACGCCACCATAAAGAAATTACAGCCCATTCCATAAGACCACCACCACCATAGGCAACGACTGGTTGAGTATACTGAGGTAAGGTACGATGTCCAGCACTACGACATACTCTTTGAAGTCGGTTACCATTGCTGAAACGATATCTGGACTCTTCCGAAAATAGTATATCATCATAAGCAATCGATTTCTCACAGTTTCGTCGAAGACTCGATTTCCTGAGGCATTGTGGAGCAGTTGTTGTAGATGTCGAGCAGTTGAAAAGGGGTGCATTCTTGCAGTACTAACCAGAAGTCAATCCTCACGACGTGTTGTGAGGCGAAAAGATTCACTTCGAGGCCTTCTTGCAGTCGTACCTGTTTCTCTAAGGCGCGAAAGGGTACGTGAAATTACGCTCTGCGCGGTTCCTAACATATCAGCAATGTCGACCTGGCGATCTCCACGTTGGTGCATAGCAGCTGCTAAATTTAGTTGTTCTATTGTTATATGGTTTCTCTGCATTATTGCAAACATTGCCGCTTGCTCTGATTATCAATAATAGACGACCATTATCCGCCAAATACAAACATATATGTTTTATATTACAATATCCTTATTCATTTTTAAATAATTTATTTCGCCGGCTTCTGTGGTCTGGTGCTTAGCGCACTTTCCTTTAGATCCAAGGCACGCGGATTTGAAGCCGGCTGAGGACGGTAAGATTATGTAACGGGCAAAAATCTGAATATGCGCCTTCTGTCGGATAAGAAATAAAACCGTAGACCCCGTGCCACTGCCATTTTCTTGGCGATAGCCGACATATATTACTGTTTTGTAGATACTTTGGCCTCCACGCTTGTAATCTTGGTAACCCGCGCCTCTTCGCAATATGTAAATTTACCCGAATGCGGCCAGTGCTTTAAGCCGATCTACAACTAGCTTGTGAATCCTTCCTCTACAAGTACTTTTTTTAAAGCGGAGAACGGTTAATTTGGGATAGACTATAATCCCAAAAATAAAAAATATGTGCTTGCTGCTTCTACTTTACTGCGATCACAAAGAATTGTGTGGGATGACTGAATTCATATTGAATGTTGTCCGAACTTTTAAGGTTAAGGCACTAATGATTTTTATAAATTTCGAGTTTAATGTATGTTTATTTACAATATGGAAAGTAGGTTAATTTAAAATAACGGATGGAAAAAAGGTTACTGTATACAATTGTATAAATCATTCTATATATTTGGGTCAATACTTGATTCAAGGTATTGTTCAAATTTTGTTTAAGATCTACAACATTATTTTTGATTTGAGTTATTCCGTTTGCTTCAGATACCGTCTATGCATTTTTAAGACATACATGCATTTTAGATCAGAAGGCTTGTATGTATTTAGATCAATTACATAAACACTAACCCGTTGATATGTCAACCCCTAAAATAGAATTTCCAATACACAAATTTATATTTATTTAGAAAATGTTAAAACTGCCCCCGCAGATATTACAACCCCTAAAAAAGACTTACCATGTCCTCAGAGCAAATATGTCTGCAAATGTTCTTTTTTCAAGTTCTGCAAACATCAGCTCTGCAAACATTATCATTCCTAAGCAATTATATTTATAAAATGTAAGCGTTCATAGCTTGAGACCATTGTGATGTAATGGAATAATGGAATATTCATATTAAGCAGCTCAATTTACTAAAAATGCAGAGAAACTTTGAAGGGTGGGACAGTCCAAGCGCACTGTTTGGCTAATTTTATACTCTAGCTAGAACACATAATATTTACTTCTGTAAACATACCTTAATGGGTAGAAAATCACGATCTTTTTAGAAGTCTTTCACACCTTATAGAAAGTCAGCCTTGGAATTGGTTATTAAACCTGATGAATTTTTAATAGGATCTCTTGGGATGTCTGATAAATAGTATTATTAGTTTAAGGAGTCTAGTTATCACTACATTGCACCTTTTGCTTCACTTTTATAAAATAATGGCATTCAATCTAAATAACAGGTTTTGTAGAATAAGATACTCACAGCAATACAAAACTATAATCCATTATACCTAAAATAAAGTTTAAAATAGTTTAAAACCGTCTAACCTTCTTGAAACTTTTCCAGCTGATCGCTTGTAGTCTCCACCAAAAAAATGGAATACTTCTTCTGTCTTCAGAAAACAAGTAGGGAAAATCGTATAGAACGTGCAGTGCATTTTTTTAAATATATCCGACTGTTAACAAATTACTTATTTAGCCTGATAATAAATTGTCATTCATATAGTAGTTAATCAAAAACCACTTAATGTAGGCTTTGCATTACTAATGATTAAACACACCGAAAAAACTTATAAAGAATTCGTCTGTGTTTGTTAAACAATTCAAATGCTGACTTTTACTCTGTACGAATGGCTTTAAGTAACTTGTAGGAAGTTTCTAAATCCCTACGGATATTAAGTTATACATCTAGAAGTAAATATTTTCTGTTGCAAAGTAAAATACAAGAGGAGTTTTTTATGTTATCTATCTAGCTATGGAAACAAAATACTATCGTGATAATTTTATTATGTCAAGTCTCTGTGAAATTTTAGTGTGTATCCTCCAACTTTGCTACAACTCGCTTAAGATTTGTCATTTCTGTATAGAGTTAGAGGTGCAAAACTGAGTGATTTAAAACTTGAACACAGAAGCGCCATAAAATTTCTATCGAAAGAAGGTAATAATCCAAAGAATATCCATGACCATAGCCCGACCTATTTTCATGTTAAATTTTGGTGTAGACAATTCAAATATGGGGCAGGGAGTCCATTCAGGATGTACCGAAAGAGCTCTTGAAGCACGAACACAGGAGACCGTAGAGACTGTTGAAGATTTGGTGTTAACTGATCGCCGAGTGGCAGTTTCAGTTATTGCAAGAGAAACAGATATCTCAGAAATATCTGTTTTTAAAATCCTTCATGAAGATTTGGGAAAGAGCAAGTTGTCAGCGCAGTGGATTCCCAATCCTTGAACAAAAATTGTGTAGGCGACATATTTGCGAGGATCATTTGGCGGCTTTATCCCAGGATGAGGACTTCTTCTTTAAAATTGTAACTGGGCATGGAACCTGGGTGCACCACTGGGACCCACCGACGAGACAAGAGTCCATGCAATGACTTCATAAGGGCTCTCCACCACCCAAGAAGGCGAAGACGCAATTCTCGGCGGGAAAATTGACAGTTTTTTGGGATGCTGAAGGCATTTTATGGATTGAGTATTCGCCAAGAGGGTCTACAATAACAGGCAATGTCTACAAAGAAACAATAATCAATTTGAAAGCATCTATACGCGAGAAAAGACCTCACAATTTTGTCCAGAAAACTGTGCTTCTGCATGACAACTGCAGGATTCTTAAAGCACGAATCGTTAATGAAGCGATTAATGAATGCGGCTTTGAGGAATTACAACATCCATCATACAGTCCCGACCTCGTCCCCTGTGACTATTATCTCATTACAAAACTCAAAAAACACTTGAGAGGGCATCGCTTTTTGTCAAAGGATGACTTGATCAATTCTGTGGAGTCGTGTCGTATTTTGCAGTTATCAAAAGAATTTTTTTTCGAAGGCATAGCGTTATTTAAAAAATAATGAAATCAGTGTGTTCTTATGTTGAAAAATAATTTTTTTTTGTTCTCTAACTTGTTTCCTTCATACTGAGATAGATAACATAAAAACTCACCTAGCACAATTGTAGCTGTTGAACTGTAATTTGATAAATATTATACACTTCGTTGAAAGATTAACAATTATAAGAAAACAATAACAACAACGAAAACAAAATTAATAATGTGTAACATCGCCATGAACAGCAACGCAAGCATTTACTCGTCATGACACGCTTTCTATCAAGCGGTCTATAATCTCCTGGTGTCTCGTTCTAGATAACCTCAAGTTGGTGTCTCAGTTCGTTTGATTTGTTGGGAGCTCTTGGCAATAATCTTAGTCGCCGGCCCATCATGTCCCAAAGATGTTCGATCGGCAATAAGTCCGGTGATCATGCAGGCCAGGGCAACATTTGCAATTGTGCTTGTTGGAGGTACGTTCTGGTAATGTTTGCAATGTGAGGACGTGCGTTATCCTGTTGGAAAATACCGTTTGGCAACGTCTGCATGAATGGTACTAACACCGGTTCCAGGACATTATGAATATAGCGACGAGCATTTAAAGTGCCTTGAACGAACACAAGAGGTGATCTTCTACCGAAACAAATCGTACCCCAAACCATAACTCCAGGTTTTAAAGCTGTTTGGCGTCTTTCAACAAACTCTAGATGTCGTCTTTCTCCTCGATATCGATGTACCTTCCTAAGGCCGTCATTTGCCCACAAACAAAATCTTGATTCGTTACTGAAGACAGTGTCGTTCCAATGCTGCCGCTCTTGACACTAAGTAAGCAGCACTAACAGCCCCTTGTGATGTACAGTTAAAGGGAGACGTTGGGATGGGCGGTAGAATCGCAGGCCAAAAGAAGAGATTCTTCTGTAAATTGTTGCCATTGATACGCGGCGGTGAAGAGCTCGCATCCAGTCTACAGCAACAGACCTTGTTGTTTGAAATCGGTCTCGTGTAGCCATTATTCGAAGAAGTCGATCTTCATGAACATTGGTGCTACGTGGAGATCTACCAGCTGGACGATGTCGCTGAATGCCTTCTTCTGACCAAACAGACCATATTCGTCCAACTGTAGTGTGGTCCCGATTTACCCTTCTATCAATGTCACGAAAAGAAAGTCCAGCTTTTTTCATGCCGATAATTCGACCTCTATCAAAATCGGAAATTTGGTTAAAACGTCTACTTTGTCTTACTGGAGGCATTTTAAAACATTAATTCTGTCACAAAATTTAACAAAACCTGGAAACAACTAATTAATGTTTACTAGATATTGTTTTGTTTCTAACTAACAAGTTAATGAGAGACAGTAGACGAGCACCACAACCACTTGATTTTTTAATGGAAATAGTGATCGTTTCATACGCAATAATAAAACATTATTTTAACAAATTTTCAAACACGCAGCTTTATTTTTAATGGGTGGTGCATTTCATATGAAACTGAATATACAATCGTAGTAGATAGTACAAACATGTTGGTTAAATAATTACAAACGTTCTGTTTTCTGCAGAAAAGTTCATGGAAAATTTTATTGATTATTCTGTATAATATATATCAAAGGAAAGCTTTTAATGAAAATACATGTCTTTTATTTATGTACCAGCAATAATCTCAAAATTTATCTACTCATCTGAAATAAAACGGAGGATCCTGTATCGCTTGCTTATTTTGTTTCTGTTTATCTCAACTTTTGGATTAAAACTTTCCAATTAGTTTCTTCTGCAGCTTTTATTTAGAGGAGGAAACAACACTCAGCTTTTATCGTAGCCGGTAGAATGTGTACGTCTTCGGGGAAGTTTCTATTTTTAATGTATTTTTGTTGACTTTTCCAAAACTTTTTGTTTGCGGGCCGTTAAATTGATATAATTTCCGTATCGCGTGCGATGGAACTCTGATTCGAAATGTTTTATTAAAAGGCTTAGCAATTAGTCCAAAGTTTAACTTTTGTGGATATACGTTTGGGACAGCGGGCAGAGAAAAACCTTACAGTTTTATCGGTATATCCGATATACCCGAATAAAGTCGGATATAACCGCACTCTTACATAAATAAATGTACAATCCGAAAAGCATAGAATTTGCTTATCTATATAGAGTTTATCAGGCACTTGTATCTCCCATGACATACCTTTTATTCGCATCTGCGTATTCTCACTCACAAAACATTCGTACAAGGGATTTCGTTTCGCCACTATCACGATCGAGTTCCCTTATTGCATACAGTGGGAACTATTTACGTGAGTCTCTTTAATATATCCCGTGTAGGTGACGCGTTCGTGATAAGCCTTAAACTTTTACTTTGTAATATGAATCGATGTTAATTTTCCCGTTTAATATTAATTAAATGTAGACTCGCTATAAAACTAAACTGCATTTTCTGGAAGCAAGATATAATCTCAGCATACGTTAGGTTACTGTTGCATTCCGTTCTGTTTTGTGTGCATACCAACATTCTACTGCACCAGTAAACTTAAATAATTAGTTTAGCAATTCGCACCCGCTGCAAGTAGATGCAGTCCTGAAAGAAACTTTGGGAGTATCTTGTGATCTGGATATTCTTAGCCAAATGAAAATTGTTTTACTGTACATGGATAGCTTCCGGGTATTCATTATGTCGCGACTGTTTGATCTACTATGGATATGCGAAGATTAGCTTGTTAATGCTGAAATTGCAGCTATGTTTGATAATTTGATATTTGAAACTAAACATTCATTGTTGTGTATTCTGAAAATCAGCCAAGTCTTGATTTTACTAAATCCCTATAACAGGTAGTTGGATGAAAGACATTGAAAGCACAGCAGTAAAGTAAATGGCTTGGAAATAACACTAAAAAAAACAATCTTAGAAAAATACTTCGAAAAAACAACCTGATTGAAAAATGCCCCTAGCAAGTAATTCTCCGAAAAACATGACATTGTTGTTTATATCTAGCGAACGTTCCTGTTTCCAAATTCAGAATTTAATACAGCCTTCTAACATAAACTAAAAAATTCTGAAAATTACAAAATTACTAATTTGTTTGGTCGTTTCTTGGCTTAGTTTATACAGAAGGAAATGTAATAAATAACTTTATATTTTAGACCACCAACCAGGCCAATTAGTCCAAGGTAAATTCTAATTTTAAGGGTTTAGACTGGGTGTATTCAGTTCAAAGTACCCGTTTGTCGATTATCCGCAATAAACTAAATACCCAGCTAAGTCCTTCATATTTGATCTGAGACAGCCTTTGTCGGGCGAGGGCAGGATTGACCGGGCTGTTTAGTTCGTTCTGGCGGATTAACTAACTGCCACTTTGACTTGATATTGCAATACTAGGGCTTAAAAGCATGAGCTTTAAGCCTTACCTTAGTTATAACTGTAAGTAGAATCCGTCTTTCAGTCATCAAACTAGAAATCCGTCCAGTATTAGGAAAAATCGTTGTTGAAACGCAACTGAAAGAATTGTATCGCAATATTTTCTGGATAGTTCAGGCGTGTTTCGCAGTTTTAGAGTATTCAGAATGATTCACAAGATTATTAAAAATAGATAAAATGAAATTTTACAACGTAAATTCTAGTTGCGTTCAACACCTATCTTAAATGCTAACTAGTCTGGTTTCTAAGATACGGGGTGTGTACATTATCTGGGATAGAATGATTTATTGGAATTAATTCAAAGAGTTTTTAAAGGTATAGTTACCATATATTGTTGTCCATTACTCATGATAATAGCAATGTTCGTCCAGTAGCGAGTGACATATATACAGCGATTATAATAGTGATAATGGCCAGACCCAATATTCTATGAAGGAGTTTGACCTGCAAGACGGAAGGTTAGAGCTCCCGTATCCTTGCTTTTACACCCAGTTGTCAAATTCAATTACACGGTGGGCTTCACGCTTACGACAACCGCATTATTACCCCTTGTTCTTTCGAACGCTGGTAGCCAGTTATGTATAACAACTTAGTAGAGGAAGGCTAGGCACCGCGTCGGGGATTTGAACTCCCGACCTTCTGCACCGAAACACAGTGTGCTATCCATTGGACCATACTGGCGACTAGATACAGGGATTATCAAAAAAATACCTTAGCTTAGATAATAAAGGATTTTTGTAGAGTTTTCTGTATGCTTTTTCCAAATGACCTTGTAATTGTTGAGAACATACATCAGATTTGAATAAACTGATAATATGATTTAAATTCTTTGACGTCTTGACTGAAATCGCACAGCAACCAAAGATTCGTTCGTATGTTTGATGCGGAATGGGACAAATCACCCCACCAACTCGCCTCAGGGGATAACTCGCCACGGAGCAACTTGTTGCGGGCAAACTATCTACGAAATAGTGTACTGCAATGCTGCTCACATTATCGTATTTATCTTAATAATTGTAAAGTTTGGTCTGTAGTTAATAGCAGTAAATTTATTTTTAAAACATCCCACAATGCGGTGGTTTAAAAAGTATTTCATCAGGTAGTTTTGGCGTTGCATCGCGTGAATACTGTAACGTTACGGACCCTTGTGTTGTGTTTATCTTGTATTCGTGGTGATCTTCGTGATCTATAGTAGTTGAGCTAAATATGTGAAATAAAACACCAGAGAGGTTTAATACTTTTATTAACGTCAATATTAACTGCAAACAGTGCAATTTAACTACCTCCGGTATTCACCTGTTCAGGCTAGGAAACTGCAGCAAACCTTAGCCGAGGTAGTGCGACGTGATCTCAAGTATAACGATGTACTTCGGAAACTATTTGCTCAGTAACACAAAATACTGCAGATGATGTTATAGGCTGTGCGCAGGGTGGTTTTCTGAAGGCGCAAGATGAATTATTAAGGAACTGGAAGCTGCTGCTGAGATACCACAAAGCGCAAACGTCAAGGGATGCCGTAAGCTGCTCAGATACCTCAAAGTGCTGGCAGGTGAAGGGTTAGGGAAACCTGTAAAGGAACTGTGCTTCTTGACGTTTAAATCAAGAATCCTTTCAGAACAACTTACTTCTGCTTTTATAGGCCAAAAACGGGTGTTGGATCGTGAGAACCCACTGCACGTGCACCCCATTTTTAGAAACAGCACGCATTTCATGGCCCCGTTATTTTTGGAACTAATAAGTTTCGTAAAAATAAGTTAATTGTCTGTTAAAAATCTGAAAGAGCAAACTAAATAAATAACTAATTTAGTGTTTAGTTAATATATCTATGTGTGGAATGTCACCCATGAGGATATTCAACAAAAAATGTAATTATTTAGAAAGATTATGACGTAAATTAAACCAAACTTTTATCCCAACAACAGACCGCGCTAAAGTCAGCTGTTATTGCATATCTTACGTACTTGATATCAACTAATTCGAAGTCATATTGTTAACCTATTTACCTGAAATGAATAGCTGAAAAGTAATGTTTTAAATATGAAAATATAAAATTCAACTACCGAGTAGGCAGTTGTCTTACAATTCCATGCATTGTATATGAAAGTTGATGTTTATTTTCTGTTGTAGCCCTCATAAGTCATAATTTCCGAAGATCAATGAGGCGTGATTTCTAAACGGCAACTAAAATTAATTAGCAGTTACATTTTACATGAAATATTTATGCGAGTATAGATTAAAAATTAAAATTATGAGCATAATGTCCCAAAGTTCAACTGTCTGTAATAATATAAACATAATATAAACAATACTGCGGCAAGTTGTCCTGGATCGTGTTAATAGAACTTCTTGTAAATCAGGTATCAGGTAAATCATAATTTAATATACGAATAATAACAAACAAGTACACTTTCATTTTAATAATTATGCAATGAATTGTTTTTAAAAACACAACGTGTTTATCATTTTCCGGATAATTTGTTCATTTTTACCTTGGAATCTAAGCTATTTAAATTATATATTTTTAAGAGCTTTTTGATTACTTTACGTAGGTCGTAGAATTACCTTAAAAGAACTTTCCAAGTAAACAGGATTATTACATATTTAATAGTATTACCCATATTTGAATAAAAATGTTAAGTAAATATTATCAATTAAGTTCTGTTATTTTTTCTATTTGTTCGCTGCTAAGAATGATTATTAACTAATTGTTATTTAGATATTTTACTGTATTTATAATTTCCCTGCTGGACTAACAACCAGAATCAATTTCAACAGTGAAATATTAACACCACCTTTTTTAATTTTAGCTTTGAAATAGTAAATTTATGATTTCAGTACAGTAGGGGCCATATAAACCTTAGATGTTGAATTATCTCACATGTAGTAAGTTATTTATCTTACTTTGCTGGACATGAAAGGGTTTCTGCTCGAATGTAGACTTTTAGAAGACTATTCGACCATATTTCGTTATAGTATTTACTTTTAAGGCTCTAAAACGTATATCTTCATGTAATACAAATACATTTCCAGTTAGATATAAACCGTATCTAAACCGATTGCAATTCATATGCAGTGGCCTATGCTCTGTGCTATTTTTGCACGGCAGTAGTTCAAAAACATCTGATGTTAAAATTAAATAAACAGTTTATTCACAATATAAAATATTTCAGTTCTAATCTCAGCTTCACGTGTCCGTATCGGTTTGTAGGAAAATCTAAGTGTTGTATAAAAAATACTGATACAGGCCGTATTTTGAATTGTATTGAAAGTAAATAAATTATTAAGATTGAGTGGGTAGGTTATTAGCTTGTGCCGCATTTTGGATTTGCTGCAAGGAACCAATGGTAGCCGATTAACAATCTGTGTGAACTTATGAAAATATTATCATTAAAAAATGGTTAACTATTAGTGATATATGTAAAATATTCCTATACAAAGTCAAGGGTTGAGTTTTTATATATCGTTACAAAAATCCACACTGCAATTTTTTTTTCATAGAGTTGTTCGATACAACCCCCCAAAGGTTGGGTTGGCATTGTTTATATTAATAGTCTCAATAAAGAATAAAGGACCAACTATTCATCTTTCGAAACTAAAATCTAAACACTTAGGCTACAATCACATTGTTCTAATGTAATGTGGATTGTTTCCTGACAAATGTTACTAATTTTGGAAGTCAATAAAATTCTGATGAAACCAAGCTTCATCAGAGAAGAGGGTATATTTAATCTAACGGCAGTGATGTTTCTCAAAATATAAATGTAACAGTTCACCTACCACAGAAATTTGTCGGCCACGGTGGTCTAGTGGTTAGCGCATTTGGCTTTAGATTCAAGGTATGCGGGTTCGAATCCGGTCGAGGTCGGTGAGATTTTTCTAGCGGGGATATATATCTGAAAGTGCGCCTTCTGTCGAATATAAAATAAAGCCAGTGCGTTGTGTGACATGTTTAAAATCACTGGTGGGGTTGGAACTACAGCTGGTATGCAACATTCATAGTTAGGATGTATAATGGGCCAGTTGTGGGCTAGGTGCATAGAACTGTTAGGAAAACTGCGTCCTAGATCTCTCTCAATCACAATCACCATAGATATTTTATGTGGGTGCACGTAGAGACTGTTTGTAGTACTGTAGGTCAATTCTTATTACGTAATGTACAGCAATTCATATACAGGGAATTTTTCTTTTTAGTATACATTGCCTATGTATACTTTTAAAAGAAACGCGTCAATTTCGCCTATTGTGTTTGCAACCAACTATACCGACAACTAAAAATCAGAAACAAACGTCACTATATTTGTGAATTATTTGAGTATGAAGGTTATGTTGATGCAGTGTTTATATTAAATAAGTATTTCATCCTGTATATAGGAGACAGATGATGACTTTCTTGTTAAATGCAAAAATTGACAGGGTGATGTTTCCCTAAGGTCCGTGCACATTATATTTGTTTTGTACAAAACACATACATCAGCGGCAAAGTGGTGTAATGGTCAACATAGCTGCCTTCCAAGCAGTTGATCCGAGTTCAATTCCCGGCGATCGCAAATTTTTTTTTATTATTATTCAACATAGCATAAAATATTTCATTTCATTTCTTCGGTTAAAACGTGATTACTTTCAGTTTTTATTTTATGGGAATTTATTACGCATCCCTCTGATTTAAATATTGTAACAATTGTTTGACACTAAATAAAGATTAATTTTATTTTTTAGCATTGAATTAATTTGATTGCTGTGGTCACAGCATGCTTGAGTTGTCTGTATAGTTGGTTGCCTATACAATAGGCGAAATTGACGCGTTTCTTTTAAAAGTATACATAGGCTATGTATACTAAAAAGAAAAATTCCCTGTATATATATGTATATTGTAATGGATTCAGACTCGCTAGCTCGTTCTATGTCAATTTTTTATTTTCAAAGGATACTTTAATTTTACTTTTTTTTTTACTTTTTTTTTTT
>JABXWE010018509.1:0-25188 GCA_014611495.1 Limonius californicus | reverse complement strand
GTTTACATGAATAATTCGGATAGTTTTTTCGTTAAGTAGTCAAACTTAGGTACCGCTATCATCAGTTTCGACATTATTCTTTGCGTTGTTTTCTCCTATGCCTGCGTTGCGCGTTAGAGTACCAGAGACACAGAGAACCTACAGCTTAACGTAGGCTACGAACCACGGGAAGTGCAAACACTTGAACTAAGAAGATTTACTAGGCAGAGTACCACGCTGGTTTGACTTTATATGGCGAACGGCCGTTAAAAGAAGTCTTAACACCTGACCTCTATTTGCGATAATCTTTAATAAACGAGTAGAATTCGTTTGGAGTATTGCATGTAAAGAAAAATTATAGTTAAACACTATTTAGTATTATTAATGCTTTCCTTACAAAAATAGCTCGGTGCACAAATGTATCTTGTTTATTTAGTAACCAGGCGTGTACACTTTTTTTATTGCCTAACTAGGAATTTATTTGACAGTTCTCATAGTTAATTTTGAATTCCAATTCCAATAGCACCAAATCGATAATCCTGGCTTTTCGATTATATTATCCAATAGAAAATCGTAGTGACATTATACTGCACGGGCTTTCTGATGGTATACATTTATTTGTGCCAATCAGAAACATTTATTTTTCTTTGAATGAAATAATTGTATATTATACAACTATACGATCGCATATTATCGATTATATGAGACGTATTGCCGTATTTCAATAGGCAATATATCGCAAATCGATAATTTTCGACTGTCGAGTTGTATACAGGTAGAGTATTTCCTGAACAAACCGGTTTACTGTTTTGTATTATTTCGTCAATTGATTCAGAGGAAAAAATCTCGTAACGATCCATTTGTCAAATAATAAAGACATTAACTGATATAATAAATTGTTTTTGTTGATTTATCAAATTTTAAATTCATGGCAGTGTGATTCTGATATTCTTTTTTATGCTTATTACGATTTGTATTCAAAGGCTATTTATGTGATTTTAATAATGCTATTATACAAAGATTCATATAATCGATGTCTTCGTGGTTATTCAAATAACTATTGTAATATGTGCAACTACGGAAAGTCACGCATTCTAATTGATTCATCTTTGAAAAATGAGGTGAATTTAATACTCGTTTGGAAAACAAACTGTCACGGCAGTAGGATTTTTTATATAGAGTTAATTATCTCGAAAACGATCTTTTCAGTGTATTTTGTATATCGAATATGAAAAGATTCTTAAGACAATAGTTAAAGAATTGCAACAATCTAAAGTAAGACGCACAACACAATAGATGACAATCTCCATGAAACATATCATGATTTTAAAATCTAATTAAGAGCAAAAAAATATTAATACAACCCGAAAATAAGAAAATGGCTATTTGACTGACACTTCGAGCTACTGTAACAAACTACCTAGCTGCTGAGATTTACCCAGTTTAAGTGGTCTAGTTTGACCGAATGAAGCCGTGTATCCCTAACCAGTACTTCATTCTTATTAAGATACGCCGTGTATGGTCTAAAACATTCGATTTGACTATTGATGCATGTGAACCTAATTAACAGTGAAACCAAAATATTGGAAGTAACCTTCGTTGCAACAATCAAGCCGCATCGATTTCAACATTGCTCAACTATTCAAGTGCAAGTTAATTATTTTCTTGGCACTTTTACAGCCAAGCCGCGCGTGCGAATGGCTGATGGACACTAGAAGATTAAATGACTAATAAATAGAATTTTAATTACCCGCAGCGGTTAGATCACGCCGTAAAAAATATTTCCCCATTGTTTCAGCGGTCGAAAGTCCTCGCCTTCGCTTCGTTCCATTATCCATTATGTCAGAAACAAGGTGAAAATTTGTATCAGATTATAATTGGCCGTGTGAATGCGCCGTTATTTTGCTTGTTGATACTCTGAAAATCTATTAGTATAAACTACTGTGTACAAAATCCGCTATTATTGTGTGGACTGTAATAAACCCCAATTTAACGCTTGGTCAATTTCGTAACCTCCAAATTTGTTAGTTTTGAGTATAATTTAACGAATTTTAACAAATTTTTTTTATGATAATAAACAGGAGTGTGCTTTAATTAATAACCCTCAAATAAAACCTTACAAACGTCATACACATCCTAGTTCTGGTTTATCAAAATTTGTATGGTACAGTTTGTATCGGTGTTAAGTTTAATAGTAGAAAGGAGCGAGTGTTAAATAAAAATTCATTGAAGAAAATGAGAAAAGGAAAGTCGAATTGAAGGTAAATGATCGTAAGCGCACGTTTTAGATTAATAATAAGTGTGCATAATAAAATAGACGTTCGCAGTTTCATCACTGACGTATTTCTAATCCATAATAATCCGTGTAGGCATTACATTCAATTTTTAATTCAAAACACGACCGCATACTACTGAAACGTAAGTATTACATTACATTATGGCTAAAACGGTATCTTCTGTCAACCTACTTTTACTTTCAAGAAGCTTTACTGTTTAACACCTCGAACGTACATCGTTCGCTTCGCCATAAATTAAACCAAGTGTTAAACAGAAGAACAAAAATCTTCTTGCGTATGCCGAGCGGAACGCGAAATACAGGTGTTGGATTTCATTGTTGGGCGGCTCTGATCGTGGGTATATGAAGATAATGAGCGAACTTGAAGAATTAGTTGTTTAACTAACGGCTCATTGTTGTACAGGTATTTGTAAAGCGCCTTGGCCGATAAATGTTTTGTAAAAGATAATTGTTCGCTTGAATTTGAGTAGCTTTGTAATAACCTCCAAAATAATTGTAGGCGTTGCTTTTTTCCTGGTTTGCATTGTTTAGGAAGAACTGAATTTTTTGTAGGAAAACTTCGAAATATTCACTACTTCCTAAAATAGTTATAATTTATGGTTATGGTATTACTATTTGTTTGAAAATAATGAATACCTTCTATAAGAAGAAGATACAACGCAGATGGACCTGGCAGAGCCCAGATGGTAGAACAAACAACGAAATAGACTTTATCATAACAAAATAAATAATAAAGATATAATAAAAGATGTAACTGCCTTAAACTGCATACATATGAGTGATCATAGACCTTTGAGATCTAAACTAAGAATTAATACAAAAACCGAATAGAAAAATCTAATGAAAAAGAAAACCCACAAAATCGACGCAAATCAGCTAGAGAAACTTAAAGAATCACTAGAAGGAAATATGAAGGAAACATTAACGGAAGATATTACCGAAAGTATACACAAAGCTGTCAACATGACATAAAAAAAGGAAATACGAAACAGAAAAGAAGCAAAATATCTGTAAACACAAAACAACTAATAATAAACAGGAACAGGCAAAGACAAATGTTATCCAAAGAAGAAGTAAAACAAGCAAACAAAGAAATACGGAAAGCAGTAAGAAAAGACGTAGCTCAGTATAATGAAAACATAGTAAGACAAGTTATCGGAGAGAATAAAGGCCCCAAAGTATTCACAAGAAGAATATCTCAGGGAAATAAAGAAATGGTTACACTTGTAGACGAAAATGAAAATAGATTAAGCACTCCCGAAAAGACACTAGATTATATACACCGATTTTATACGGAACTATACACTTCAAAATACAATGAACCTCCTCGCGTCCGAACAGATAAAAGAGCTATATTAACAAAACACTATACAGAAGATCTCCCACCAATAAGCATATATGAGATAAAACTTGCTTTAAAGCAAATGGAAAACCATAAAGCCGAAGGACCACATGGACTAGTGATAGAATACATAAAATTGGAGGCAGAAAATTGTTAGTTTATTTAGAAAATTATTTAATTAGTGCTTTGACAACGGCAAAATACCAGAAACATGGAGAACGGCCAAAACAATTCTTATATAAGAAAGGAAACAGAGAACACCTAAGAAATTATCGACCAATTTCATTACTGTCTCACTTATACAAATTATTGACAAAAATTATCACAAACCATATAACAAATAGACTCGACGCGTTTCAATCAAATGAACAAGCAGGTTTCAGCAAAGGGTACAGCACACTGACGACCACATACACACAATACGCCAGATAACAGAAAAAGCCTTAGAATACAACCAACCTATCTTTCTGGCGATACCATTGAGAAGTTGGCTCTAATAAATGCACTGAAGACGATGTCGGATCGATCATAGATACATAGGACTTATAAGGGCTCTCTATGACGACGCAAGAATGACTGTACAAGTTTTCGAAGGAACACAACCAATAGTAATAAAAAGAGGCATACGAAAAGGTGATACCATCTCTCCGAAGCTCTTTACTACAGCCCTGGAAGATATATTTAAATCCCTAGAATGGAACAACATAGGCGTTAATATAGACGGTAAATACATAAATAACTTCCGCTTCTCCGATGATCACTGAATGCATGGAAGACCTACACAAACTAGTCACTGAGTTAAAAACAGTAGCTCAACAATGCGGACTTAACATGAATATACCAAAAACTAAAATTGTGAGTAACACGGGAACAGCTACACCAATACAACTAGAAAACGGCGAGGTTATCGAATTAGCTGAGGAATATTTATACCTGGGACAGAAAATATCATTTACAAAAAATTGCCAACAAGATGAGATATTAAGGAGAATAAGACTAGGATGGGCCGCATACGGTAACCTTCGGCAGGTATTTAAATCCGATTTTCCACAACAGCTGAAGACACAAGTATTTAAACAATGCATTTTACTAACCTTGACATATGCAGCCGAAACGTGGAGGTTATATGGAAAAATTAAGTGTGGCCCATAGGAAAATGGAAAGATCCATGCTGTGGATACGGTTACAAGACAGAGTCAAAAATGAAACACTTAGAAAGAAGACTAAAATAACAGACATTGCTGAATACGTAGCTAAAAAGAAGTGGCAATGGGCAGGACACCTTATGCGAACAACGGATAATAGATGGACAAAAAATGTGACGAAATGGAGGCCAAGAGTGGGAAAGCGTGATCGAGGTAGGCCTAAGAAAAGATGGAAAGACGACATTCAAAAGATTGCTAAAACACACTGGATGAGCAAAACACTAGACAGAAGCGAATAGAAGATTCTTGGAGAGGCATATATCCAAAGGAGTTTATAAATGCTGACAATGATGATGGTGATGATTTGTTTGCGCTACTATGTAGAGGGAACTAGGCATGGTGAATTATGATATTTGCCAAATCCTTCTAATCTCTGCAAGAGGCAAGCAGTCTCTCAAACAATGAACCTTTAGTGGCCTTCCACTTGCACAGGTCCGTACTTTGTGTTGCTATAATTTCAAAATTGCTCAAATCAACTTAGGCAAACATATTCTTAACTATAATATTTTTGTGGCCATTTTTAATAAACTAATTATTCGCTTGCAAGTAATTTTTCTATTTGGCACGGACGTTTTTAAAAGATGCCTATATGTCTGTAGTTAATCATAGGTAATGCATAACTAGAGTCTACGTATAAATTGGTATCCCTACTCGATACTTTTTTTGTGAAAAAACTGTATGTGTTGTTTATTGGTAGAGGTAAAGAGTGTAAGTGACTCTGAATGCTTTTCATTACAAACCGAAGAATAGAAGCATACAATAACTGAAAGTATATCCAGTAGTAACTATAATTAAATAACCATTTCCGAAGCAGTTGTACTATATACAAAATGTTTGGAGAGTTAATTTTTTCGGGATTTTATACGCTCAGTATATTACGGCTAAAAATATAAACTGTTATATAAGCTACTAATAGTATCGCTTAAATAAAAAAAATATTATTAATACCTTTAAAATATTATTTCCCGTGGAATCTTGTTGGATATAACACAATTTTTTTGCTTCATTTAGAGAATATTTGTTAAAACCAATAGAAATGTCTCAGTGGGTATTATTTAACGTTTCCAATTAAACTGGCGTAATTATTATTCATATTATTTTAGAAGTTATTGGTTTGAAAATATTATATGCCCACATGTGTTACCTTCAAAAAAATGTCGGTTCATTAAAAATAATTGTTTGGTTATAAATATGATGAGATAGACTGGCATCTCATAATAATAATAAGTTCTTAGACGATGCTATATGTGTCTCACGTTTCACATCCCTTGAGGCATTCACTGGCATTTAATTTTCACCCTTTCACTCCTCATGCATGTGTATATTTTAATCTTGAAGACACGCTAATACACTTTATGAAATCTGACACAAATATGATCTTCCCATTAAATAAATAATGCAGAAATGTTCCAGATATATTGTGTAGTACAAGCTAAACTACAGCAACTTCTGAATTCGTAGCTAATAATACTTTTAGTAGCCAAAATAATGGCACATTCTGAATTTACTTTGTTCGCCATTAAATTTTATGTAATATGTTACTTTATAAACGTGTTTTTTTTTGTTAGCGTTCTCTTTAAAAGTTTTGTTTGTGACAGTTGACTAAAGTACATAATTGTTGATGAAGCAGTTGTTGCTACATGATGGATACTCGTACGTATGTTAATTTTCTTGTAGTTCACGTGTAGTAAGTATTGCTACTTCACTGAGTTTCACAATTTTGTGGTACGTTTGAAGCCCGTCGCGGCTAAAATGGCCATGAAAACCGTTTTAAAATGCAGAAGAGTATTAATGTTGCAATTATCAAAACTGACGTCTTGTACGTATACAATTCAACATCTATATATAAAAATTATTATTATAATTAAACTGAAAATTTTTCAAATAAATTTTAATTTGTATGTCAGCTATATGTGACACACTTAATTGTCAAAAACTGTAACAGTTCATTCATTGCTAATTTGCAATTAAATATGTTACTTCAAAGAAATACTTTGTATTTGGGTGATTGGATTATTAGCAGTCATGTCTAGCGTTAATTGTTAGGACAGTACGCGTGGCTACATATAATAGCGTTATAATTCCTTTTGTGGTTTAATAAATTGCAATATTGAACATACTTGTTCTCTATTATTTCAGTATGATTCGTGATCTGCCCGCGCAAAAATTAAGTCATTAAGGCTAAAATTTTCAGTTCCAACGTTCTGAACTGCCTATTTCTAATACTGTGACGTAACTTCCTAATAATTTTATAACAAATTGTTTAAATGATTCATACAGTTCGAAGTAAAGTGTAATTAAGAAAGATAAATAACTTTGATCATTCTTGCTACGTAAGTAATAGCTAGGAAACAATACGTTTTATGCGGTCAGAGTTGTCAATGAAGCTACATTTTAAGTAAAGACCTTG
Organism: Limonius californicus; assembly: GCA_014611495.1. NCBI lineage: Eukaryota > Metazoa > Arthropoda > Insecta > Coleoptera > Elateridae > Limonius > Limonius californicus. The sequence goes on along the minus strand of JABXWE010018509.1, from coordinate 17,956 downwards.
CACGATTTTGTTTTAAAGTTGGTTTTTTGTCCTGACTATTATTTATAGGAAATTGTAAATTAGTAGCCGTGAGCTATTTTAAATTTGCCTGTGTTTATTTATGTTGTATACTACGCGTGTATGCCTACTTTTTTCATTCAAGTATGAGCTACCGAACTTTTAATAAATGTGATCATAACGACCACACACTTGAATTTAAAACCAGGTTGAAGGTTGGTAATAGTAAATATGAAATAGCTCCACCCTATATGTTACTGTTGAAACACATATTTGATGTAAACTATACAGAGAGTGATAACATTGAAATTACAACAAAAGCGTGTATTTAATTGCGAAATACCACAATTATCTCGGTATGTTGGAACACCATTCTGTTGTATTATTGTGATTTCTCATTTGTCGTGTACAGGAATTCATGATATGTCAAATATCACATAAATTTACAATAACGACTGTACATGTTCTTAAAGGACTTCACTTAGAAAGTCATACAGACTATCTCATCACCAACTTCCAATAACTTCCGTTTTGTTAAACCCGTACTTAGCAATTATAAGAAAAGTGAAAGCTTTCACCGCTTCGGGGTAATTTGATGTTGTGAGCACCTTAAGCTATCATCGTTTTGTAACTTATGCTCTTCCTTGAAACCATTAATACACTGACCGATATTTACACCTGATGAGGAATTTAACTGTTTACATCCGTGAATTTCGTATTACGCAAAACGGTTGGTGCAGTATTTACGCTCAATGAATTATGCTAACTGCCTATAAATAAATTGCAAATAAATATGCTGTGACGTTTGCGTAAAATTTGATTTCCGGTTACTGCGCCATTTAATGAGGAATGATTTGTTTGTCATTCTGTTTAGAAATTTTCAGCTCATTCAATTTGTTGATTGTAGCGTGATCAACCAAAGTTGTTTAAATTTCTCATTCATACACTGAAAGGCAAAGTGATGATAGGCAAGAAAGTTGGAACAGAAACCAAAATGGTATTTCTATCATATTTTTAAACACTGTTATCAAATTAAATACGAAAAAGGTGTTGACAAATGTGATACAGTTACTATCTGGCGGAGGTATTAAGTTGTGGTAGCAACTATATTCCTACATTAGAGGTAAAATATGTTTAATAATAGTTTTTCCAAATGTTCCATATTTAAATAAAATCTTTTGAAATGTCAGTTGATCTACAGGTCTAAACGTTACGGGAATAAGTAATGTTTACTTTGGTAACTGCACCTTGCCGGAAATGTTTCGAAATCCGGAATTGAAAATGGGTTAAGTGTCGGTAATTGATGTCATAATGCGTGTACGTAAGCTTAACTGATTTTACTCAAAGTAGGTTCATTATGAAGACGGAAAGGAAAAATCATTTAAAGCACGATCATACTCTTTTCTGATTTTTGTCAGCCAAGCGAATCGTCAAAGCTGTAACAGAATTGGAGCTTAAAGTATTACTTCTGATGAATTAACAAACTTGTATTTCACAGGGCTTTTTTTACCAGGCGATCTAGACTTCGCTAGACAATATTTAAAAAAATGTGTTTGTATCTGATACTTAACCTAAAAAACCAATTTGGCAAAATGCATTTCAGACCATAATCTGGTTTATTGAAAGAGAAAGTAAGTATTCCTTTCGTCACCTTAGAGTCGTCAGTTCATTGTACCAGAACGGATCATTTTATTGAATTAATAATTTAAATTATAGCAAAAACGTATCGGATGTTTTTGTTCAAGTAATAATTATCATAATTGTTTTTCTCCATACAAAATTATTATTATTATGCACTCTACATGAATGATTGGACAAGTGAGATTTAGCTGCTATTTTTAAATTTCAACGGAGATGAATATCAATTTCTACTTCTGATAAATGGAAACCCTATAGCTGCAAATCCTCTCTATCTAGAATACCAGGTTCGGAATACCTTTTAAGTAACATCCTTGATAGAAATTAAATACATACAGTGGAAATAATGTCAAATATGCTTGTGCACATTAACAGTCAATGCAACAATCCACTGAAAACCTCAATCAATTGCTGCAACGCGTAATTTAATTTGTAAAATCACAATACTTAATTTTCATATACACCTTGTACCAACGGTACCGCACTATACACTCGCGAAATGAAGTAAGGAAGTTTAGTTAACTATTTAACTCAATGCAAACTATAATAATCCACCAATCATGATTTAGTGTATTCGTTTTTACACCAATAAATGTAAATTGTAGACTTGTACGTGTTGACTAGGAGATTAGGATAGGAAATATTTAACGCAATTTATTATTGATCTCACAAGAAGCAAAGTCGCCATCAACTTTTGATACTTATTTTTTTAACATACCAACACTGTAAAAAACAACGTAGGTACCGTATAACCTACGTAAATGAAATTTCTCTATTGATATCGGAATATTTTTTTGTTAATAGAATAATCGTGCAAAATATCGGTCAACATTCTACTAGAAAATTTTCGGCAAATCAGTTTGCTCATGTTCGTTGCTCGGAAGTTGCCCTCGTGCTGCACACTTAGTAATTTATAACCGAATAAAAACGCTCGTATGTTTCGGTAAAAATTATCTACAGAATTTTGACCTCTGGCTCTCGTATTGTATATGAAAATTTAATACATATTTTCCATTAAAGGTTATAAAAACAAAGTTAAGAAATTGCTAATGCTCTTAAAAATAACGTTTTCAGAAAATCAACTTTATTTTATTTCTTATTTCAATTTTTGCAGGAAATATTTATTTTTTTCAAGAGTATAGGTACTATATTTAGTATAAAAAATTCTAAATCATACTCCAAGATATGGCCACTTTGAACGCTTATATTTATCGGATGGAGATTTGTGGTAATTCTTTTCTTCCAATATTTTCCTTATTTTGACATACTCTCTCATATTTTGTGGTCGCGTTAGAACCACCTGCATTAACACTAAATTATTGTAAAATAATGCTAGACTTTTTTTATAGAATCGTTCACAGTTTCAAATACAACACCAGCTATCAAAGAGTAATTAAAAATTAATTCTTTTAAACTTTAGATAGTAAAAATTAATTGAGCAACTAACCAAGGACATGGCTTTTGAAACAGTCATGTTTAAGCATAATTTATATATCTTAATTTTCAGTTTGAATAAAAAATCGTCTTAGCAATATGTTATTTATATTAGTCTGACGGCCAGGTTAGCTATTGATGGGTGAATTCTAATCGTAATCGATTTTTATCTTCACTTAATCAATTTAACTATTACAGAATTATTTCAAAAACTTTTTCTCATAAACTTTTAAATATTTAAATATGTGGTTTATTAATAAAGTTTTAATTATAATGTAAACAAACCTTATTGTTAATTAATTAAACTAGGATGAGCCGGTCCTTGGCAATATAGCAACTTTCGAAATTTTTGTAAGCCCAACTACTATTTAAACATCCTAATCGTCCTACGATTGTACATCGGCATTTTTAAATTAATACCCCATGCAGTGATTGCATTTCCCATTTCGTCTTCGTAGCAACACATGACATTTAACAAGCTGCGGTTTTATATGTCACCTGTGCCTTCTGAGTTTCGAAAGCCTTTAATCGGCCTTAACGCTACCTACCCATCATTTTAGTTACGCTCCAGTTAATTTGTTTTTTTTTAAGATCGCGATGCTAATGCTTTTTAGTTGTAATGAATTCCCGCGACCGTTATTAATGTTCCAAATTATTTGAAATCCATTTGCAAAATTAAGCTTAATAAAACGAAACTAAAATTAATGACCGAATCAAACGGACCACAGAGATAATACTGTGAAAAATGGGGCTAACAACTTTTACTTTGTTGACGTTATTTTTTTCTATTTCCAAATTGAGTGATTTTCTGTCCAACCTGAAAATTTAGATTCTGGCAGTGATAATTATTCCAATAAAAGAGACAAATCTAGCACTGTTTCACTTTTATGTAAGTGCAGCGGTCTAATTTCCGCAAACTGGGACTTTCCAAGTTACATTAATCGCAATAATTACATTCACATTTTAACGGCCGCAACTCACCGGTAATAATAATAAAATATCCTACAGCGATTATCACAGAGTGCACTAAACAAGACGAGCAATACATGGTAGCAGTTGTTGTAAGCTTCGCTATTTTCTCGGCATTTCGCGAACGACTGTCACCACGAGACCTCCAGCAGCAGGACCTGCCCACCAGGGCCCCTTCTGCTTCCTCTGATGCTACGGAGTGCAGAACCATCACCATCTCCTTAGGCCGGCGGACCTCGAAATAGCCTTGATATTGGTTCGTCTGTCATTAGGAAAATTGTTTCTTTCTTTGTTAGGCCTTTGAAACATGTTTTCATAAATTATATTATTCCTTTCATTAACAGCGAGCTATTGAAAAGTTTTACTTCTGTTTATCTACGAACCTAATGTTCTGGAGACTTCAACGATAGGGCAATACATAAACTCCAGAATGCACATTTCTTGGGAGTTTAGTAATTGTGTATGTAATAGTAAAGATCATGTTTTATGTCTTTTCGGAAAGCGTTTGGAACGAGTTTCATTTTGTGTTACACGAACTTTTTTCCAAAATTAAGTGCAGAATCGTGTTTTACTGTAGACGTTCACAAATACATCGGGTTCTGTGAGTCATTTATTGCCTCTCCATGAGCCCTATAATGTTACAATTGCTAACCACTATTCGTGCGCTTACGTAAAATAAACAAAACAGCAGTCAATCCCAATTTACAGTAGGTACTAAGTAAATAAAATATGAGCGAATCACTTTGGCGCAGTATCGCAATTCGTCAAACTTTATTTCTCTTGTCTACCGCATAAAAATACATAGCATATTTTTCTATTTCTTCATACTACGTACACTAAGATCAGCAGAATTTTCGATAAAAGTTGGCTCTGAAGACAAAGCTGGCGTCTTTACTTACGCCATGAGTTTATAACATTGTTTACAATTATTTAATAGTTCTCAACGTATTCTGCAATTGCTATAGATATTTATTACTCTACATACCTACATATGTATATCTGAATACCTAACGTAACATCCAGAGCGATTTTATATTAGTTGTTTTAAGATATTGAACAATTAGGTGCTCAGCTATCAAAATATTGCATTTATTCAGCCGTATTTTAAAAATAAACATTAAATTTAAAGAATATCCGTAAAATGATGACCGTATACATGCAACTGTTCCTTGCACAAGCATAACCTCATTTATGAGTATCTACGAATCCCTCTTCTTTATCTGGCTTGCCAACGGGTGTTTGAAAATTCTGTTTGGAGTCGGCCATCGCTTGATAAACGGATGTTCCTCTTAATAAGTACAGTGGAAATTAAAGACTCACTTAAAGTCAGGCAAACCATAATGTTTGTGTTAAACAGGTTGCCTCTTTATTAAACATTTTATTACAAGCAATAATTAAATAAACACTATTAGACACGAAATAAGTGAGTTATTTGCATTAAAATGAAAGAGTAGAAAGTTGTATGTACATTTTTCTAGAAATTCTATTATTTCCATTATAGAAGACGAAAAAATGTTCACCACATATAACGCGTTCTCCTAATATTGGTGAATGTTCTTTATTTCTGTGTTTCTGCTAATAAGGCTATTACCAAAGAACCTCAAATAGATACAAATGAGGATTTTCGACAGACGATATCCTAAAATTTTGTTAATTAACATAACCTTGTTTAGGAAACCAAGCTTTTTCAAAAGTCAAAATGACTTGAAAAATGTCAATAGCAATTTAAAGGGCAGTGCGCCTCCAGAAGCCACTCGGTAGTAGACTTATCTAATACGCTGCGGTGTAGTAAATGTACACAGATTATTATTTGATGTATGGGAAGTCTAGACAACGCGTTTTTTGTTGTTGTAGAAACCCCCAAGCGACTTCTACTGAAAACTACTTGGAGCTGCAAAATTTATTTAATTTTGGATAAAATAACAATTAAGATGGTATTCGCTACGGAAGGCGCTCTAATTGAACGCAGAGGCACTAAAAAATTCTAACACTTTAATAATTCACAGAATTGGTCCACAGCATTACACATATTTTATATTAATCAATACAGTTTACTTTATATGCTTTCATGTATAATAAATACATTTAATATTATTGGGCCTTCGAAAACCCTACAATAACAGTTGGTAGATAGTTGGACACCCTATTTGTTTGAATTATACTCAGAGATCGCAATTATGCGCCGTATTAAAACGCTGCACACTTTTCTTGCGTCTTATCCTAGAACACTGGAACGAGTTTTGGTCCAGCAAGACGGTGCAACTCGCTTCACTATGCATCTATGTTAATTTTGTTGCAACTATACTCTAGATTAGCTCTCTAAGTTGCCAAATAGAATTAATTATTACACGAATTTGGCTACTATTTAAAACACTTGTAAACACGTTATGAGTATCCATCAGTTGCAGACATTTTAGGTTTATATTATGATCCTTTGGATACATAGTTTTCCATCACTATAGGCGAAGAAGCTAAACTCATAATCACTAATTATTTGTAAAAGTAAACTACTCTAACGAAAATTAGTCGCGTTTACAGTGATCGGAAGTATTGCGGTATTAGTATCGCGATAGTTTTTGAGCACCGATTATCGTGGATTTGCGATACTAATTTGCTGAGACATTTTAGATAATCATACTAAATAAATAATTCCAGTTCCTGAACCTGTAAAGACGTTTAAGTATACTGGGTAGTAATGTAAATATTGGGTAAAACGTAAAACCCCGAGACTGTTTGTTAAGCTGTTCATCCTTTTCACATAGAAGGGATTGACAGTACCAATACTCAATACTTTATCTTACCGTCGAGTTTCTTGAAATATTTTAAACTTTAACAGTTGTCCTTTATGCATCGGTCCTTAAACATTTTTGGTGGATCAGGCTTTAAGAACATAAAAGGACTGTTCCTTAAATATCAACTACTTCGGTCGAAAGACTTTAGTGCGGCTAATTCGGCGTTGAGGAAAGACATGGACTGATGACAGATAATAATTTCAAAATGCAGCTAAGTACTTTTAAAAGCGAATAAGGCTTATCTATACTGTAGCGTTGCGGACCCTTGTGTTGTGTTTAGCTTTTATTCGTCGTGATCGTCTTAGGTTCGGATCTAGAGTAGATGAGCTAAATACGTGAAATAAAACTCCAGAGAGGTTTAATACTTTTATTAACGGAAATATTTAACTGCAGACAGTGCAATTTAACTACCTCCGGTATTCACCTGTTCAGGCTAGGAAACTGCAGGAAACCTTAGCCGTGGTAGTGCGACGTGAACTCAAGTACGAAGATATTTAGATGGGACGTATAGAACCCAATTTAACCCAACAACGAAGAAGCGCTGAATAGTTAAAGGACATACAGGGGGATGATTGGATACCTGCAGCTGCTGCCGAGTTTCCTCCAGCGCAATATACAGGGGAATGCTTGGGTTCTTGTTTTGGTAGTGCTTCTTGACGGTTGAATCAAGAATATTCCTTCAGAACAACCTACTTCTGCTTTTATAGGCCAAACGGGTTGCGCGATCGTGAGAATCCACTGCACGTGCCCCCTATTTTTAAGAACAACATGACTTTTATGGCCCCACCAATTTTGGAACTAATACTATTCGTAAAAACAAGCTATTTATCTGTTAAAAATCCGAAGGCCCAAACCAATATATAACCCCCATAATTTAGTATAAAAATAAATTAACTAGCTGCTAAAACACTGAAGAACCAAGCCAAATAAATAACTCCCACAATCTAGTATTTAATTAACACGTCCATGCGCGGAATATCACCCATGAGGGTTTAGTTCAACAAAAAAGTAATAATTTAGGCAAGCGCTAAAGACAGCTGTCGTGGAATACCTTACGCACTTGAGAGCAATTAAATCGAAGTCATATTGTTATCCTATTTACCAGCAAGAAATAGCTGAAAGAAAGACGCTGCAAATGAATATTTTAAATATGGAATTATAACATTCAACTGTCGAATGTGTAGTTGTTTTATAATTGCATTCATTGTACATGAAAGTGGATATTTATTTTATGATTGTTGCCTTCAAAATTTAGGTCTACTCGTAAAGGACAGCCCCTTTACAAAAAAATAAACACATGTTAAGAAACGGCCGTTTCCAAGATCAATGAGGTGTGCGACTTTCGAACACCACTAAAATCAATTAGCAGTTATATTTAACATGAAATATATATGCGAGTATAGATTAAAAATTTAAATTATGAGCATAATGCCCAAACTGCATCTTTCTGTAATAATATAAACATAATGGCAAATGCGGTCCGCTACAATACCTATACCTATACGAGAAGAAGAAGCGCTTCTAAACTATTTTTTGCCATTACTGGTTACTATTTATATTTAAATATGGATATTCGTATTAGGTCTGTTTGCCACGGCACAGCATTTTGTACAACATTTTATTCAAACTTTTGTTCGAAATTTTGAACATAATTTTGTACACAATTCTGCAAAACACGTATTATTACACGGAACAGAATTTTCTACAAAATTCTGTCTGTAAGCAAGCGCAAATAGGTGCAAATTACGTTGACATCTGTGAGGAAACTGCCAAAATAGTCATCTGACTGTCGGTAAAGTAGAATTCTAACAAGATTTTATAAATTAAGTTAATGCATAAGTTCGTAGCGCTTTTATTTATTTATTTATTTTACATGAACACACGACAAAGTAAGCAAGCTGCAGCAATAAAGAACGCGAGCGATATAAGAGAAATTGCGTGGAGTGTCGGCAAGAGGGGTAAACACGTGGTAAACATATTTTTCTCTGCACTCTGTGATTGTTAACAAACACTAAAATTTGCTCGTTTGCGCTTCGATGCGACGCCGACTCTGTACAAAATTCTGTAGGTTTTAGAACACGAATCTGCAGAATTTTGTATAAAATTTTGAACAAAATTCTGAATAAAATCTTGTACAAAATTATGTGCCGTGTCATACAGTCCCTAGATAAAGGTATAAATATCAACAATTCGTATAGGAGTTTACACTGAAGCAATAATTATATACCACTTAAATTGATGCAAACACTACGTAAAAACGTAAAAAGTAAAATATTTATCTTTGATTTAAACCTCTAGGTAGCGGTTAATTAATATTCAGATTAGAAAAAAGTACTAATAGTCTAATACGACTCATTTACAAGGACTACGGCATAGAACTTCATATTTATAGTTACCATATGTTTACATGAATATTGCTTTGTTGTGTATACAATCTATTAATAAATTTACACGTCAAAATTAAGTAACTCTGTCAATGGGTCCGGCACAAATTATAAAATTTATTTTTTGTTTTTACGATTCTTTGCATCTACTTGAAATTCCCTCTAGATTTAAGCAAAAAAGTGGGCTAAAAATTAATTAAATATCCACAAAAAGAAGTTGTAGTTTCCCGAATGTCCTTTTTTGCATTGCATAATCAAAGGAAAGGGATCCACTGTCTTACTAATCACGTAATGCTGCAACAAATAATGCAAACTTTTAAGTGTAATAAGTTCAGTAGGACCTTTCATTTTCCTGATTGTACGGAAGTAAAGAAACTTATTGAAGACGCATAGTTAATTAATATATTATTGCAAACCCGATCACCCAGACAGATTTATGAATGCCCCTTAAAGACAATGATACCAACCGCAGATAGACTGGAAGATAATGCTCACATAGTAACAATAGATTGTTTGCTTCTTACCGAACAATTCGTTAGGTTGTACTTCTATTATGCAGGTATTTCATTTGTCATGAAGTGAATTTCCAAGTAAAATTTTATTGTTATTAGTTCTTAAACCTTGAATGTTGCAAATTAAATCTTTTATACAGGTATGCAATTGCATTAACAGAAATTATCCCCACACATATTGCGTTCAGTGGAAACTCTTGCACCAGCATTAATAAATACTGATTTTTGACAAAAAATTAATAGAACTATTTTACAATTTCAATTTCTTTTCAGAAAATACAACGTGAAATCGAGCAAGCCCAAAACTCTAACCAGGCATCGTCCATAGAAACATCAGTGGCTAAATACTTTGCGAATTTACACGGAAGACTACAAATTCTGGAAAGCAAATTGCGGGAGGAAGCCAAGAAGGCCAAAAACACCAATTCCATTAACCTGAATGAACTCAGCAATGAACTTCTGTGTAACATTCGAACCTTGTATCGTCTCATTAATACTGCCAAAAATATTAATGATACTCATACAAGCTCTACGAAATTCAATGTATCGACCATTATTGAGAGACTGGAAAATTCATTAAATCTACCTTGCTATCTTGTTGGTCAGAAGTCGGATATAGAAAATATTGGGTGAGTCTGTTAATTTTATAACTTTTTGATAAGATGGACTAATGTGTCCCAAATTGTAATCTCGAAAACGATAGAAGATAGAACATTGGGGAAAATATGCACATTTGTGAGACCATTTTATTATTGTTTTGTTTACGCATTGAATAATGATAGTGTTGGAAGGAATACATGACGTCATCATTTGGTACAAAGATAATCTTTTCAATACTAACAATTTAATTTTCTCTCAAAAATCTTGGGCCGCGCCTGTGAGGACTTCTTAATATGCACATAAATCAGTTTTTATAATTTCTTATATATTTTTTTTGTGGCAGCCGTGGGCTGGAGGTTAGCGTGTTAGACTTCTACGCTAAAGGTCCTGGGTTCAATTCCCAGTACCGGTACTTTGGATTTTAACGGCCGTTCTCCCTCGCAAAGCAATGGCAAACCAGCGAGGTATTCTGCCTAGTTAATTTTCTCTGGAGTAGAAGTGTTTACACTTCCCGTAGTTCGGAGCCCACGTTAAGCTGTAGGTCCTCTATGTCTGTGAAACTCTAAACGCGCAACACAGGCATAGGCATTGAAATAGTTTCTTTCACTTTTTAAGTGGTGGAAAATATATTTCAATGAAGGAAATGCTTATAGACGTGATTTTAGCTTAATGTAAAAAAATGTAAAATAGTTATACGAATGTCCACTCTTTACGGGGTAGAAGTGCTATTTAAAAATAAACCTGATCTTGAATGTGTAGCTACAAACTTTTCCTGAAGTCGACAGTCTTACAATGAATAACTTTCACTAGCTCTATCGGCCTGTAATATTTAGTAGGAGTATTCTTTATTATGGTTTGGTATGCTTATGACCGCGTTACCCCAATTAAATTACAGCGTCTAGCGGTGAAGATGGTTCACATTTATTGTACAGAGTTGGATGGTTCACCAAAAACAAACTTTACTGTGTGTAACATAACTTCAAAGTAAAAGTTAAGAAAGTAGTGGGCGATCATCATTAACATTATCAATTCACTAGTATGGAATTCATATTTTGAGAATATGGAAATTAAAAAAAAATTTTAATTTTTATGAGGAACAATTTGACTTTTACTGATTCATTAAAGAATATTTGAGTGATATTTAAAAAGAGCTTGATGATGCCTTTTGAGTAATCGGAAATACGGAAATGCGTCGATGTTACGATAGCACATACTAATGTTAACTATTCAGAAATAGCGTTTATGTAACTACAGCTGAGCGAATAGATGATAATGTATAACATGTAATACAACTGCTAACATGTTTTCATAAATACGTGGGCTGTTCTCTTTCTGTTGAGCCTAGTAAAGTAATACACAATTTATTGACAAACCACAGTCAGTGCATTTTTGCATCCGTGAAAACCAATCTTCAAAACATGTTCTCCAATATTCCCGCGTTTGGTTATTTATTTCATTTTTAAATGCATCAACCGCTTCTTCGACCGATGTAAAACGTATACCCCTTAACTTATTCTTTACATGTGGAAATAAAAGGAAATCATTAGGTGCTAGGTCTGGACTATACGACGAATGACCCATTATTTCAATGTTTTGCGCATTCAAATACTCGGTCGTTCGAGCAGCAGTATGCGCCCGAGCGTTATCTTGATGCAAGATGATCCTTCCTCTAGGACGTTTTTCGCAAAAATTTTGGAGAACTTAAGGCAAACAAACCGTAGTGTACCATTCAGCATTAACAGTACGACGATCCTCCAGTGCTACAGTGGAAACGAACCCAGTAATTTTAAAAAATGTAGAGACCATCTTTTTGTTTTGGCTTTTTTTCACTGTTTTCCAACTTTTGTTGGAACCGATTCGTTCTCAAAGACCAAAACTGCGGACTGTTGTTATCTTTCGGAATCATATCAGTATACCCACGTTTCATCACCTGTTGTACAACAAATGAGACGATCCATTGTCAAAGCGATCCAGTGCAGATCTGCACCATGCCACACGGTTTTCTTTTTGAACTGAAGTCAAATTCTAGGGAATCCAACGGGCATAAATCAACCATCAAATGTTTGTGTAAAATGGTGTCTATTGCTTTCACACCTTTAAAGTGGCTTGAATACTCCTGGCAGTAACATCCCGGTGCTCTTCAATCGTGTTTCGTACAAGACCAATATTCTTTTTTGGTTACTGCCGTTTTTGGCTTAGGAGCTCGAAAGTTGTCATTTAAGGAAAGTCGGCCACGTTGAAATTCATTGTACCACTACTCTATGGTAGCTAAGGAACACAACCTGTCACCAAACACTCGATTGATTTCCTCAAAACATTCTTTACGGCTTAAGCCACGCGTGAAATTGTAAAAAATCACAGCTCTATAATGCTCCTTTATTCAATTCTATGCTTTTTTGGGGAAAGGATTACTATAAAATTATGTATTTTGTAAACCTTCAAGTACATTTGACAACTTTCACAATAATTAAACTTGTAAACAACTACGTTAAAATGTCAGGCAAAATTTGTTTCAAAATAGCACAGCATGCTAGATAGGCTCAGCGGAAAGAGAACAGCCCTAGTATAATTTTAATTTCTTTTGTCTTAAATAATGTTGTGTGTGGCTCTAACAAGTAATTTGTAATGGGCCACAGGGTAGAAGAAGCTAAAAAGATTTCGTTTGGTCGACGGCTCAAGGAGAAGAGATGAGAAAAAGAGACGGCAGCTAGAGTAATGTGACTAATAAATAGCCAAACAAGCAATAAAAATCAGGGTGTTGCGTCAGATTGGAGTTTTCTGGAATAACGAAAATAATGCCGATGAACTGATTGTTTTTAATACCTAGAACAATAAACTGCGGCAGAGTAACGGTAAATTCGCGGGGACGTTAAAGGGGAGTAATGGGGTCAAATTTGTCCGTTTCAAAACGATAAGAGAACCTCACGGTATTCTCCAACTATTTTATTGACCCTTGTTTGTATTTGATCTGACTTTATTGTAAGTTTTATTGAGAAAATAGTACGAAAACGAAATTAGAAGAACAATTTTAATCCCATCCCACGTTCACTGAGCGCAACATGTCTGCACGCAACAAAAAACTAACCAAGACTTTCTTGTCCACGCGGAAAACAACCCAGCCGAAGTCGGTTCCTAAAAACAGGCTGGGCGCACAATTCCTGGAAATTAATCGAAAAGTGCATTCTGTTCGCCTCGAGAATTGCTCGCCGGGGCCCGCTGATGAAAACATACCAATCAACGATAACTTTAGGGATATCCGAAAAGTGCCCTAAGATGTGCTAAGAATTAAAATACAGTACAACCTCTTTAATCCGGACAATTAAATGCACGAGTTGTGTCCGAATTATCGATTTGTCCGGATTATTGGATATTCTATTTATTTATTAGATATCATTAAAACGAGATCGTAATTTCAATAAAAATTTTATTAAGTAAAATAAAAATGAGCGAAGACACACAAACCTGACACGAAACGGACAGTAGGACGACCACCCAAACGATGGAGGAATTGTTGGACATCAGTATCCCAAGATCAGTAAGAAACCACCCCCAACCAAGATGAGGCAAAATGGATTTAACAGGATATTATCCTATATCGAGAAGAAGAAAATAAAAACACATTCTCTGAAAATTCAGACAAAAAACAAAAACATGCAAACTAACATACATAAAAACAAACTTATTTTTGCAAAACTGGGAAAACATTTTTGATAGTTTGTTGTTTTTTAGAATCCATTTCGCCTTGTAACGAAGATCACGCAGCAAAAGCACTTGGTGGGATGGTATGTCATTTCTGATGCCCATGTGATACAGACATTGAAGGCAGAAACAGCTTTTTTGTGTATAACGGTATTTGAATAAACTTCATCATCACTAGAAGAACTAGATTCTCTGTTTCTGCTAGAATCTTATTCCATAATGATGACACCATCTATTAAAAATACCTCAGTTTCATTTTCTCCAGTAACCCATTCTTCAATTTCAGCCATTGTAAGCTGTACATTTTCATTGATTTTCTCACTCAAATTTCTTATTCATCTGAGCCTGGAAGTCTTGGGGTTCTTTTTCTTTAAGAAGGTTTTCTCTCAAAAGTGACAACGGAATGTTTTCGTCTTTATCAAATTTATCAAACAGATGCGGTAAAAATGGTTTCCAGGATTTTTTAATCAATTCATCATTTACACGCTTCCATACTTCATCCAAAGAATAGACCACATCTTTTATTTTATTTTTTTCATATCGACTTCAGAATTCACGATTGTTTTGAGCAACTTTTATCGATAAAAGAGCTTTACAGCTTGTATGACATGTTGATCTATGGATTGTATTAAGAGTGTACAATTAGGGGGCATGTACATAACAGCTATTTGACCATCATCACTGTCTAAATCATCGTCCTGGAGCGTTATCTAATATCAGAAGTGCTTTTTGAGATAAATTCAATTCACGTAGTTTTTGCGTTACTGATTGTACAAATTCTCCGTGAAACCACTCACGAAAAATATCTTTGGTAATCCAGCCTTTTCTCTGGCCTTTATAACAAACTGAAATAAAGGAATTTGGAAAGGCCCTAGGTTTTGCTGCTTTTCCTAGTACAAGCAGTTTCAATTTGTGACTACCCGTAACATTAGCACAGGGCATGAAAGTTATCCTTTCTTTACTAATATTTCGCCCAGGGGCAGACCTCTCGCCACGATGAGCTAATGTTTTCTTTGGCAAGACCGTCCATAACAAACCACTTTCGTATGCATTATAAATCTGGTCCAATTGAAGGTCCATTTCTTTTATTTTCAACAATAATTTCTTTTTAAAGGGTTCTACAGCATCAACGTTACCAGAGAGTACCTCACCAGAAATACTCAATTTTTGATACCAAATCTTTCTTTGAATTTGTGAAGCCACCTAGAACTTGCTTTGAAATCTTCAGATTGATTTAGTTGGTGGTAAAAAAATTTGGCCATCTCGCTAATTATGTCACCTGATAAAGGAGTTCCTGTAAAAATACAAAAAGTTTGCTCAAGCAATTAAATTTCCATTAAATTGCATAGCTCGTTTCATAGATAAAAAACCCCTTACCGGCTCCGGTAGCTCGGATAGGTTGGCCGTATGCCTTTCACGCAGCTGTCCCGGCTTCGAATCCGGACACCGAGGTCGGTGTTTTTTTTCTGAGCGATAAAAAACGCTAAAACGGCCCTTGTTCTCGGATAGCAAATAAAATCGTAGGCCCCGTGTCCAAGTGTTGTTGGGCACGTCAAAAGAACCCTCAAACAGGCTAAATTTCCAGGTGTGGTAGGATCGCTCCCTGGCGTCGATGGTTAGCCATAGTAGCAGAAATAGGCCGACGTTAAATAAAACAAACAAACAAACAAAAAACCCCTCCCAATGGAACTGATCATGATGTGAATTGTACCTACTTTTGGCTCTCCCCTGTAGAAACCAAATGAATAACATTTTTTCGATTTCTGGAAATGCACCCAGTTTGAGAGTTTTTCTGCTTCCGATGCCGGAATCCGAGGATGCAACATATTCCAACAATTTTATCTTATTTTTATTTATATCAGCGACCGTTGATTTTCCTACACCATATTTGTCTGCAATTGATCGAATACTTTGTCCAGATTGAATTAGTTTTATTATTTCAGATTTCTGCTTCACATTCAAGGTAGTGTGCTTCCTTTTTAACATTTTCCTTGTAGATTATAGCACTGGGCTGCGATCTTACTGAAGCGCGATGGGGAACTACCCACTTTACTACTAAGCACATTGATGCTTTGTTATGATATCGACAAGTCCGAATTAACAAAGTTTGTCCGGACTATGAGTCGGCGAAGTGGATTTCCGGATTACTGAATGTCCGGATTAAAGAGGTTGTACTGTAATGAAATGAATCTACTGAATGTTCAAATACAAACGCGCAAAAGCCAGAGGAATGTCACAATTTTTTTGATTGGCTTAGCACATTTTCCTAGAAGTCAATTTCAATAATTTAAAATATCATAAAATTATAAATATTCCGATTCATTTCCTAAGAAAATATGAACGGTTAACAAAAAAGAAAAATATTTGTTCCTGCTACTATCGATGTACGGCAACCAATACATTGAGAAAATGCAGGTTAATTTGCACTCTTCTCCGTATGTTGTCAGTGGATTTTAAAAAATGTAATAATTTAACGTATATTTCTGATACTCCTGCATAAATAACAAAGCATCCAAATTCTATTTGATGTTCTTGTCATTTATTTGCAAACATACAATTTAGCTGTGACACAAACTTATTAGATACTTCGCAGTTACTATATCTAAACACTAACAGTAATCACAATGGTAGGCCACACAAGCGTCAACACGTAACATGAAAAAATGATATGATGCTAAGCTAAATTTATATCGGCAATCTATGCAGTGATAAATATTTAGTAGATGTATTTCGCCTACTTTCCGAGAGATTACCTCTTTAAAAATTAGGTAATTAACATACCTAGTGTTAAAATCTTTTTCTTTTCTTTCAGATTTGTGTGTGGCGATGTACTTGATAATTTGGAAGAGAATTTTGCTATCAATGTGGAAAGCAGTTCTAATGGCTACCAACTTGTCACTGAGGATGAGCTTCCCAAAGGTTATGATACAGCACTACCCAGCGAACTATCGCTCATGGATTTATCCGAAAGCAATTTAACATCCCCAAAATCAGAATCGTTTCCCTTTTCCTTTAGCAGTTTTTTGAAAAGTTCGAAAGATTGTGAGTTTTAAATTTCATTTTGAGTATTAATTTTAAAACAAGTTAGGTGCTTTTTTGCTAAGTAAATTTTTTATTTCCTTCATAAGTGTTATTAGTGTTTCAAAAATGACACAGAAACCCTGTAGGATGTTTTTTATAAGATTTTAATGTGTGGTCTAGTTTAAAAGATTAAAAGATAAAAGAGAGTATTAACTTAACAAGTAACCTATTCATGCTGTTAAACTATAGCTATTATTGTTAACATATTTGCTGATTTTACTGATTTTCTATAGTAACCAGATAGTTCAATTATTTTCCAATTTCATAGTTGAAATGTCAATTATATACGTAGCTAATGGACAAAGAAATACCACTGATTTTTTCTCTTCAACGTTTTCTTAACAACACTGTTATATGCAATTACTTGATATACAGGGTGTCCCAAAACTCCTGGGACATAGAGCTACCACGTATTCTAGAGGTCAAAAGAAGTCGATTGGACCCAACTTAGTCATATACCAAAATGTACCGTTTGCCCGTGAGAGGAGTTCAAAGTTTACTTAAAAAATCACATTTTTGTATGCTGTTCAGAAAAGTGTGAACCAATTTTAATGAAATTTGGTACCTGGGCACTTCAAAGGAAGCCACTACTTTCAGTAACGAAAGAAACCCAAAGAAAATTGGAGAAGGGTTAAAACCACCCCCATCCCCTGATAAATTTGTTCAGAATTTTTTTAAGGATGATGATACGATTCTATGTTTTTTTTAAGGTGAAGACTTATTCATTAGCTTCATTTTTTGACTCTTGTAAAAACTCCGTAATTCGTATAGTTTCGAAGAAAAAAAATGTTTACTCAAACACTGATAACCGATATTATTATTGCAGGTTTAATTGTATTACAAAATTCAG
>JABXWE010018507.1:0-23459 GCA_014611495.1 Limonius californicus | reverse complement strand
TAGTAAGTTACACATCGGAAAATATTCCGTACTTAATAATAATAATAATAATAAACGTGACTTAATATGGTTGTTACCTACTTCGAGCAAATTGATATATTAATTTGATGTTTCTTAACTAGAAAATTAACAAAATTGGGTTCTTACGAATTATTAATGGATGCTAATTCAGTCTCCTTAACATCAAGTACAAGGCGTGTTCGAATTTAAATAGGAATTTTTAAATTATATCCCAATCTAAAGATAATTCCAAAAATTTAATTATATATGTATATAATAATAATCAAATTTCTTACGAATGGCGGTGTAAATTCGACTGAAAATCTTATAAGCAGCAAGCACAATATGGCTACCAATGTATTTATAAAATTCGGGTATTCGAGTGGTTGAAATCTTTTGGAGAAGGAGAAACTTGTGTAGATGAACAAGTCTTGTGTACAATAAGATACAACTTCGGTTAATCATGAAAATCCAGAAAAATTTAATGTCCTTATTCAACAAAAAATATTCGTTTGTAAATCGCTTCTTCTTCACTGCAGCGATGTGAGAGAGAAGAAAATGAATAGTAATATAAGGTGTCAAACCATTGGTTTCTCTTCAATTTTCTCTTTAGTTTTTGCCCTTCCTGTTATAAACACAATTAGAGGACTTTCTGAAGTTTTTGTTCTAACAAAATTTGTTGTACTTTCATATTTTTTGTGGTCTTAATATTATTTTTGCGAACTTACGCGATTAAATTATAATAAACTATAAATTGTCTATTTTTTACTTACCTGGTTTTGCTTAAAATGTCTACAACTTATCTAAAGCAATTTGAATACTGTTTGACACATGTATAATTTTTAATTTTATTCATCTGTGCTAAAAAATATTGTGGGTAACAATTCGTTTCTAGTTAGTTAGTATAAAATAAAATGGAATTTGTTTTATTTATTAAACCACAAGCTGCGAGAATTCGAAAAATATTATGCATATTTCTCCATCAGTGCTGGTATTTGTAGACCTAAAGAATGTCTAAATGCAAATGTTATTGGTAGACCTGTTTTTATAAGAAAGCAACAACGCTCTTTCTGAATATTTAAATAAAAAATTCTTCTTGGTTAAACGTAACTTGAACCTTGTATTAGCAATTTTTAGATAGTTATTTAAATATATAATTTTTTAATAGAAATAACATGAAAAATATCTATTCGTTTAAAAATGTTTTGTGTAACGATGACAAAATATAATCTTGTAACATGTAAAAATTCTCTATATTAAATATTTAAATCTACCTACACCTCGCAGCGGAGAAAAAGCACAAGAACCATGTATAAATATCAACAAATATAATTTATTATCAAATTTCTGGTATATTGACCAATCATAAACATTAGAAATATGTGCGAGTGATTATAAACAATATGAATAAGATTTGTTTAATCAAAGAGAAACAATAATTTAATGTTAGATTTTGTGTATAACTAATTTTAGTGAAGTTAGTTATTTATTGAATTAATGGAAAAATTGGGTAATTTAATAATTCTATAATATGCTAATTAGTTGTTAAATTTTTCGATTATGTGAACCTGGTGTGATATTTTGTACTTCACGTGGCTAAGAGTGTATACATTTGTTGTTTTTAATTTCGTAGCTTTTTAAGTAGACTAGTTCAGTCTCGAACCCTTATGTTGCTTGCAGTGTTTTCTGTTTGTATTCACCGTAACTAAAGTCCGTTGCTAATGACGTGCTTAGAAATATTTAGATACAAGATAGATTTCGAAGCATCAAGATTTATTGATACGTGTGAAAAAAATGCATTTCTATTAAATAGTAAGTATAAAACGTTGTGATGTCTTACTGAATTACCTTAATTTTTGTCTTTGTTTTAAGGAAGTTTTCAAGTTGAATCGGCTAAACAAATCCTAATAAACATAAATCAAAAATATTTTTTGTTAAAAGTAATTTCAAGCTCATATTAGCAGAGTTAGCTAAATATTTATTTGCTAGCCCACATAAATTAAAAATTTGTATTCACATTAAGTTGTTCTTATCTGAAACTGCTTCATTTTATAAACACGACAAGATATAAACTCGTAACATTAAAATAATTCTATCTTCACCAAACAAAGCACCTTTAAACAGTTACAAATCCACGCCGTAGAAACTGTTTAAAATAGCATGAAAAATATGTACACGAGAAACCGAAGCGGAAAACAAGATAACGTTTTACTACACCTACGCAAGTTTAGGATTAGGTTATTATAACACAGACGTACTACAACAAGAAGGTGTAATTAATCTACTTTTGCATAATACAACAGCATAGAGCTTTAAACCTTCTACAAGATACAAGTTTATAATATAATAACTAGAGAAAGTTAATCGAAGTGGGTTTGCACAATGCAGGGTGGTAATCTTCGATTTTAAACTATTTCCTAGCAATATTAAACTAAAAGTGATTTCTAGAAATATTTGCTTTGTTCGGAAGAAATATTTTTACGTGTTAAAGTCAACAGTGTGAGTAAATAAATGGCAGTAGAATGCAAACAGAGCCACAAGTAAAAGTTTTCTAGAGAGTACTTAGCTTTATAAATAAAAGATGAGCTCCTAATTGCATCTCCAGTGCAACAGCAGTGAAATTAGCATTCAACAAACTTTATCAGAAAATAATTATATTTTGATCTTTTCGTGTGATTTGCTGTATTTATTATAAATGGGTTACCCCATTATTTATGCAACTTCTCACATTTCTCAATTTGGCCAATACTTGTGTGTTGCCCTAAAATTCCAATTTTTAACAGAACTGCCTACTTTGTATTCTGTTATTTATATCCCCGTCCTTCTTGAACCAAACACGTCTAACAATAAATTGACACACCTTAACTTTGCGATACTCAAGTACATTTTATTGTGTTGAAATTACACGATTGCATTCTCTAAGGAACCACCAGCCAATATTTACGATTTCATTACGTGATTCGCTCTTTGCTCTTTAAAAGTAATTCATCAACCGGAATTTAAAAATTTCTCGTGTATTGCTGAAAGGTTAAACTTGAAAATGAATAAAAATCCGTTCGTGACAGTGAACGTATTTTCCTGTTCCTTGTACTTCCAGCCAGTAATTGTTTACTAGCGGGTTGTGTTTATGGTTTTGTTGTAATAAAGCATTTGCGGAATTCTTTGTATCCGTTAGCAACATTTACATGCTAGCTGCTTTGAAAGCGCTTAAGGCGAACATGCATTGCAATAGCCAAGCCCATCTTTACCTGTCATTACAACAATGGCGAGGTGTAATGACGGCAAAAAGCGCGATATGATAGAGATAATGAAGAAAACATGTGCATTTAACCGGATGCTGTTGATGACGAGGAACTTGATCATTTTCGAACAATTTTGAATTCGCATAGGCAATAATTATACTATGTTAATTGTTTCTTGGCTTACTTCGTTGAAATTCATATTTATATTAATAATAATAATAGACTCAATTTCACCGGATTTATTTAATATTTGTGTTAACTACGTATTTCGACATTTTATGTGTCATCTTCAAAAGCATTTAATATTGTTAACAACAGGCAAACACTCAAATTATAGTACAAACAAACACAATACATTTAATGTTTGAGTCAATTAAAGAAGAAAATCACAACAAACAATCTAATTGCTGTTGATAATACTTTAGTTATTTTACATAAAGATGAGAATGGGCAATTAGAATTCATAAATTTCCCGCTATTGGAAGTTTTAGATTGAGCCAAGTCTGAAACCAGGATCCAGTGTGCTGTTACCATAGCTACAAATGTTTACTTTACTAAATAGTTTTGAAAATGATATTTTGCATGTTGAAATGCATATAAAGCAAAAATAAATACCTGGTGAAATTGTGTATTATTAGTACAATATAAGTATGAATTTCAACGAAGTAAGGCAAGAAACAATTAATAAAAATTAATTTCAGAAACAAACTCGAATACTCTATTTATACAAAATCTATACAAACAGATATCTAAATAACAAAACACAGTTTTGGAGAAGTTATGCGGTCATTTAATAAAATTCTTTCAGTTTTAATAAGCTAGAACATCAGGAAAAATTCCAATATTAAAACATGAGTACGCTTACGTTTCGCTAAAAATTTTTAGCTTCTTCAGAGACTGGAATATTACAAAAAATGAGGTCAATAAATTATACTAAATGGCCGCATAACTTCTCCAAAACTGTGTTTTATTATTAATCCGGCCAAGAAGTTTCCTTCGATATCTAAATAACACAGGACTCATGTCATAAAACACATAAATTAGCAGCCTGTAGGTCATTGATACACAGAGCTCATACAGTTCCCCTAAGTAGCAGTGATTACTCCAAAGAGATTTCGATTATGAAACAAATTGCATACAGTAATGGGTACCACACAAAACTGATAGACACACTAATCAAGACGAAAGATTATAAATGAACAATTCAAAGAATATATTGTGAAGACCACTCTGAAAATGTTAAATATATTTCAATTCCATATTTCGGTGATATATCGGAGAAAATTGCTAAAATTATAATCAAAACAAGTAAATGTAAAGTAATTTTAAAACAATAAAAAACTTTTTCAAGATCTTATTCAACGCAAAAGATAGAACTAACGATTTGTTAAAATCTGGTATTTATAAATTAAACTATTCGCGGTGTAATTACGTATATATAGGTCAAACAATTAGAAATTTTGATACCATATACAAAGAACGCTCATACAACTATAAACACTCACAAAAATCTAACTAAGCTAAACACTTATTAGAACACAATCATGCATTGACATCAAATAGTATAATAACATTTTCACACTTCTGTGATGATAAACGTAAATTGGATATACTCTGAGGCCTTTCAAATTCACAAGCACAGTTTAAGAAACACACCTTTAATGAATGACCAAATTAATCTCACAAATTTCCCGATATTGGAAGTTTTAGAATAGAAGACCGAGATCAAGATCCAGTGTTCTGTTACCCTAGCTGCAAAGGTTTACAATATTAATAGTAGATTGTTTGACAAGTAAAGAAAAGTGGTTGTTTACTATCGAGTGGAAACAGATTGATTTACGAGCGTTAGCGAGTAAATTAAGTTTTCACGAGATAGTAGACCACTTTTCTTACGAGTTAAACATGCTATTTTTTTGTATCCTTAATGGAAAACGTGGAAAACCTAAGAATATTTTAACAAAAATTGATTTATTACAATCTTTAACATAGTTGCCTATTAAAAGTAACCTTAGCAACGCATGACGACAAATTAAACAAAACAGAATTTTAACAGAAGATGCAGTTTGAAGTCAAGTATCATGGATGTTTCCTTAAATGAAATTTCCAAAAATACATTAAATGGAATTTCATTCCAAAATTTATCTAATTGTACATTCAATTTTTATGGCAATAAATATAGTGAATAATTTTTTCGTTAAATGTCATTTTTTGTGTGGTTGTGTTGCTAACGATTAAAGTGTTGCTAACGAATAAAGTGTTGCTAACGAATAAAGTGTTGCTAATGAGTAAAATAAAACATTTCCTTTGTGAATTCTACTTAATCAAATGGCTGTTTTCCATTAAGGATACAAAAAATGCTTTTTAAAATGTAGAAGTAAATAAATCCTGTTGAAATTGAGTCTAATATTATTATTAAAATATATCTGTTAACTGTTTCTTGCCTTACTTCGTTGAAATTTTTATTAATAGTTTAAAATAATATTCACAACTTCAACAGGTTTTAAAAGAGCTTTATATGTACGTATATCAAAATATAATATGTCATTTTCAAAAGCAATATTATAAACATTTGTAGTTAGGGAAACAACGTACTGGATATTGGTTTCGAACTTGGATTTGGTCTTCTATTCTAACGGTTCCACAGCGGGGAATTTGAGGCCCATTTATTTGCTAAAATCCATATCGCCGTAGAGGTGTAAAACTGCTACTATATCATTTGATGTCGATGCATGGTTGTGTTCTAACAACGTTTTAGCGTAGATTTTCTGGGTGTATATATGTATTTATACAACGTGATTTTTTAAAAAGTCAATTGCAGCAAGCCTAGAAAAAAAGCTATTCCGTCTGCAGTCAGCTGTGATGAGCTTTGAATGACATTTACCTGTATGTCAAACTGTGTGACAGTTCAGGTAGTTAAAAATTTTGGCCCAACAAAATGTGAAAATGAACAAGTATTTAGTTGCAACTGATTTGTAATTTATTAAGGTAAGTAAATTACAGGTTTGTCGTCAACATTTCTTTCTTTCTGTTACAATTTTCATATTGTCAGATTCTAAAGCTTAATATAGACGGGACAATCCCTAGGCTACTGCAATTGACTTTTTAAAAAATCACTTTGTATGAGCGTATGATTTCTTTGTATCTAGTATCAAAATGTCTAATTTTGATCATTACGTAGGTACCTATTATAAATCTATCCTGTTTATTCGTTAAAATTCCAAAATATTGTCTATTGAAATTCTAACAGTATATAAGACATATAGTCATAAATAGTAGCAATTTTAGTAACAGTTTGCAGCTAGTCTTCACCCACAGGTTTTACAGGTTAAATCCATAAGATTATCAAAAATTACTTTAAAGCTGTTTATTGAAAATGGTTAGAAAATCTCACTGGCATTGGGTTGTAAAACCTAACTTCATTAAATGTGTGTTCTAAGCGGTCTTAAACTATGACCAGGAGAATTTCTGTATGGTTATGTTGTACAGTGTTCTAAACATTTTTAAAGTTTAATTTAAACTATCTTTAAAATATCATTGACTAAACAAATATGTTCATGGAATTGTCCTAACGATCATAATACTTTGTTTCAAATAATCTTAAATTATGATTTAATGTATTTCTACGTATTTGTGATTATGAAAGAGTCTGAATTGCCTTAAAGGCAGCAAAGTTTTATTCGAAATGGTCACAAAATATCATTACCACGATATAAAATCATATATTTATAACACTGTAGTTACAGTTAAATATTTTAAATTGTGGTAAATTCCGTCTCGATTTGTTTCTAATTACATTATGTATGTAAGAATTGTAAGAACATATGCCTAATATATCCTCGGCCATACATTTCTATTTAATTGTGATTACAAAAAATTTGTTCTAAAATTGTTACAATTTTCACTTACAGTTGTATTCTGTATACACATATATGATATAACATATCATTACCAGAAACTAAACTGTATGCATAGAAAATATGACCGAATTGTCCTCAAACTCGATAGCATTTGTTCTAGAATCTAGGTAGCTCTAAAAGTATATGGAGGGGGGGAGGTCATAAAATGTTCTAAAAGTGTTTTAAATTTTATTTATAGTTTTTTTCGTTATTAAGTATGTCTGTTTTAAAATGTTCTAAAAATGTTTTTTACAATTTTTTGAACGGAGGAATACAATTGATACTTCATGGAAATTTTGTTCATAAAATATTTAAAAGTTTTGTGATAACATATGCACTTGAAAGATTCTCTATGGGTTCAACACCTAAAATATAATTATTATTTACTGCAATCAATAGAAGAAGAAGAAGAAGAAGAAGAAGAATAATCTTTCCAATGAAAAATGAAGGAAAATTCATACATTTCCATTGCAGGTTCGAACCCTAAAATGCTCTAAATATTTTTTGACCAGTTTTTGAAAAATGGCCATAAATTACAATTGATGGAATTGCTATAGACTTGTATAGTTTATAAAGTGTTTTCAAATTATTTAAAATTTAATAGGCTTGACACTTGGTAGAAAGTTTTTCAGGGGACCGCGGTAGAGTAGTGGCCGCAGCGCTTGGTTTCGGAGTTATTCTACCAAAGTCGCCCAGGTTAGAATCCTGAGCACTGCACTTTCCCAAGGTGTTTGTGTTGTCTGGAGCATGGGGTTTTTCAAGGGTGGGGTATGTTAGACCTGTAAATAGCACGAAATGTGCTGAGCCGGGCTAAGCTGGATGGGATGGAAATCATGGAGTTGCCTTTGGCAACTTCACGATTCTTAAAAAAAAAGATTTTCGATTATATATATAACTATTTGATCGAAATTACATATAATATTTGTTAGAAACGATTTGACATAATTTTGATCTAAAAGTTACAAGTATAACAACTTATTTGTACTTTCAATTCGTTGCGGATATCGTATTTCCACCTATTGGTACACAACTATCTGCAGTTATATAGGGTGATTCTAGACATGTGCGAAAAACTTAACCACGTATAGTTGTTACATTAAATCACTAAAATGTAAATTTTGGAAAGCTAACAGTCCAACTTAATTTCCAATTACGAAGAATATATAATTGATTGTGAAGAGTGGAAATCTGACCCAGAAGTGAAAAAAGATTTAAAAATTTGTAAATTAGAGTATCTTAAAAACCAGATCATTACACCTAATTTTTTTACAGTTCCTGAGCTATCATTCTGTTTTCCAGAACAGAGTATTTTTCTAAAATTTAATATTTTAAGAGTTATTTCACAGTTTCGAAAAGAAATGACAATTTAAATACATAAGTACACCTAATTTACAAATTTTTACTGTACATTTTTTAATTCTGGGTCAAATTTCATCCATTTTTCACATACAACTGTACATGTTTTTTTACCGGAAATTAGACTAGGACTTTTAGCTTTCGAACACCAGGAAGTTTATCCAAATTGGACAAGAATCAAAAAAGTTATTTACATTTTAGTGTATTGATGTAAAAAACCTCAAATGGGGCTATATCTCCGCAACGGTGTCAAATTATAAAAATAATTTACTAGGCGATTTAGGGGTTAACTAACCTCAGTTATATATGGTTAAAGTTTTTCTCACATGTTTAGAATCACCCTATATTCTAAAATGTCATTTAACTTATACTGAAGTTATCAGATTTTCCTAATTTTGTATTACAAAATTTATATTATATATCTACATTGTATATTTTTTTTCTCTCATACATTCATACCCCCCCGGAAGCGCTTTCGCATTACTTCAGGGGGGTGCGGGCGTTCCTTACACACTAAACTTAACTAAGCGAAATGCGGTCGCCCCAGCTGGGATTCGAACGCCCCAGCCGATCGGCCCCATTTCGCTGTGACCTCTAGTGGCAGCGCGTATCCGCA
This sequence comes from Limonius californicus, assembly GCA_014611495.1. Lineage (NCBI taxonomy): Eukaryota > Metazoa > Arthropoda > Insecta > Coleoptera > Elateridae > Limonius > Limonius californicus. The sequence continues at coordinate 14,349 of JABXWE010018507.1, read as the reverse complement.
CTATTCCACCGAGGCCCCTACATTGTATATCTACACAAAATGCAACAATCTTAATTGGTACGAAAACATCCTAATAGTCGCCTTAGGAAAGGAATTCCACTACGTGTGCCGCCCTTTTTGCTTTACCATATAAAACTTTAGCTCAAGTTAAGCTCTCGCAAGAGATACAGCACTTAAAGAAGAAGAAGCTCTAAATCTGTCAAACTATTCAATAAAACTATTAAAAATCAACTTCTACGTATTTACATCACGACAGAAACTTATAGTATCATTTAAGACATATATGATGATAAAAATGATAAGGGTGATTATAAAATTGTTCTAAATAGCCTTAAAATGCCTTTCAGCAAATTTTTGTCCGGTTTAGTAGCAGTTTTTTTCGAATGTATCTATACAGTGTTCTAAAATAGTGTTAACAACAAATCTTTAATAAAGATTTGTTCTAAATGGTCATAAGATGCTGTTGAAGAGAATTTATGGTAGCTGTGCACTTAATATTCAGCTAAAATAGCATAAATTTTAGTAACTATTTTTAGAAATGATCCTAACGGTGAAAGAATATCTGATAGTTCTGCTTGTAAGACATTGAAAATTATAATAAAACAGTCGTTTTATGGTATTATCATTAGAGAGAATTTGAATAAATATGCTCATAAATTGTTCTTAAATTGTGTTACACCTGAGTAAAGGCTTATTCCAAATGATCTGATTTGAGTTACCACGGGATTTTCATGGGTTGGGTCCATAAAATGTTCTAATATTGATTTATTATTCAATAAAACTTTCTGCTAAATTGATCTACCTTGCTGCTGGAAGAAATTTGTAATAATTACGAGTGTAAATTGTATTTAATAGTGTTAGAATTACATAACAGTTTTTATTGTAAATATTGCTTAAAAGACTTGCGTAGGTTCCTAGTAATTAAAAAACACCATAAAAATGTCTAAAACTGTAATAGCCTAACGTGGATTTTTTATAGTTGTGCTTAAAAGTGTTTTAAATGTTAGCAAAACAGTGGCATGATATGTTTAAATGGTGTTACACTATCAATGAAAGAAATCTTTAATAGTTGAAGTTCTAAAATTGCTTCAAACTTCTACAATAATTATTTTAAATTTAATTATAATACATTGCAGAACACATCTGTTTTCTAATACTTATGCTTACAGCGTGTGTTAGAATGTTTCTAAAATTATGTAACAACTTATTTTGAATAGTCTTGGAACTGATTGAATGCGACATTTATAAACTGAATCTCATAAATTCTGAATGAATGCTCAACGTGGTTTTAAAACGACACCTAAAGGACTTTAAATATTTTCTAATTGTTCTAATGATGCATTGTGTTATTATAAATGTTATAAAGTGTATACAAAGCTTTGAGAACTCTCAGTGCTATAAGCAAATTATATTCAAAGCATGCATACTTTGATAATTGAACAGCAAGTAGTGGTACTAAAAATTTATAAAAAAAGGAATCAATTTTGAAAATAATCTATTCTAAAATCAATTAAACTAAGGTTCTAATATATTTAACACAAATTTTTACATATCATTATGAAAAACAGGAAATTTCTTGTATGACAAACTAGTTTTCAATTCATTTTAGTTTTTACCAGAAATTTTCAGGACGAAACCGGTAGCCCTAAAAATTCAAAAAAATAGTTAATTTTGAAATATCAGAAAGTTTTAAAATAAATTGCTTAGAATCGTGTAAACTCATCTAAAGCTTAAACGTATTTAAGTCAGAAAATATTTCGAAAATCACGAGCAAATTATAGATAAATTTACTACTAAAATATAGATTTTGAGAAACATTTACCACATTTTTACAATTGTACCTACATTTCTGCTAAAACCAATGTCCTACAGTTAACATTTAGTCGTAAACTAGTGTAATAGTTATTAAAACATTAAAATAGACTAATTTTATGCACTTGTATAGCAAATAGGTACTGAAAGAGTTTGTAAATTAAATTGAAATAAAGTTTTAAAATCAATTGTTCTAAAATCTAAAAATTTAATTGAAACTTCAATATGTTTAACTCTTTGTAAAACAAGAAAATTTCTATGTCATACTGTGTTTCATTTCATAAAGGTGTATTTGTAGCAGATTCCGCTTTTTTTTACAGTTTAAATTGAACAGAACCCGGTGGAATACAGTTTCTATAATAGGAAATTTTCACTTGATAATAAAATAAAATAACGTGTGATAAATAGTTTTAAAATCGAAAAAACTGAGCTAAAGCTTCAACACATTTAACTTTTAAATATGGATTTTTAAAAACCTGCCAAAATCCATTTTTTCACAGTTTAAGTTAAAACAGAAACCAGTGGGATACCATTTTTAAAATAGTAAAATTTAATAATAAAATAAAATATCAGCTGGGAAATTATTCTAAAATGGAGAAAACTGATCTAAAGCTCCAACACATTTTAAATGTGGATTTTTAAAAACCTGCCAGAATCCTTTTATTCACAGTTTAAGTTAAAACAGAAAGAAACCGGTGGAATGCAATTTTAGACAAAATTGTAAAAATAAAATAAAATAACGGCTAACAAATTGTTCCAAATCGCGAACACTGGGCTAAAGCTCCAACACATTCAACTTTTGGATTTTAAAAAATCTTCCAGAGTCCATTTTTTCACTGTTTAAGTTGAAACAGAAACCAATGGAATACAATTTCATAAAAATTTAAAAATAAAATAAAATAACGACCGAGAAATTGTTCTAAAATCGAGAAAACTGATCTAAAGCTCCAACACATTTAAGTTTTAAATATGGATTTTAAAAAATCTACCAGAGTTCATTTTTTCACAGTTTAAGTTAAAACAGAAACCAGTGGAATACAACTGTTAACTAACATTTTATAATAAAATAAAATAACGACTGAGAAATTGTCCTAAAATCGAAAAATCTAAGCTAAAGCTCCAACACATTTAACTTTTAAATATGGATTTTAAAAAACCTGCCAGAGTTCATTTTTTCACAGTTTAAGTTAAAACAGAAACCGGTGAAGTACAATTTTTAACTAACATTTTATAATAAAATAAAATAACGACTGAGAAATTGTTCTAAAATCGAGAAAATTGAGCTAAAGTTCCAACACATTTAACTTTTAAATACCGATTTTAAAAAACCTGGCAGAGTCCATTTTTTCACAGTTTAAGTTAAAACAAAAACTAGTGGAATACAATTTTAAACAAAAATTTCATAATAAAATAAAATAACGACCGCGAAATAATTCTAAAACCAAGAAAATTGAGCTAAAGCTCCAACACATTTAACTTTTAAATATCGATTTAAAAAACCTGCCAGAATCCGTTTTTTTCACAGTTTAAGTTAAAACAGAAACCAGTGGAATACAATTTTAAACAAAACATTAATACTGAAACAAAACACCGACTGAGAAATTGTTCTAAAATCGAGAAAACTGAGCTAAAGCTCCGACACATTTTACTTTTAAATATGGATTTTACAAAACCTACCAGAGTCCATTTTTTCACAGTTTAAGTTAAAACAGAAGCCAGTGGAATACAATTTTAAACAAAAATTTCAAAATAAAATAAAATAACGACCGGGAAATTGTTCTAAAATCGAGAAAACTGAGTTAAAGCTCCAACACATTTAACTTTTAAATATAGATTTTAAAAAACCTGCCAGAATCCATTTTTTCGCAGTTTAGGTTAGAAGAGAAACCAGTGAAATACAATTTTTAACAAAAACTTGAGAAATTGTTCTAAAATCGAGAAAACTGAGCTGAAGCTTTGACACATTTAAGTTTTTTTAAGTTTAAATATGGATTTTAAAAACCTACCAGAGCCCGCTTTTTTACAGTTTAAATTAAAACACAGACCAGTGGAATACAATTTTTAACAAAAATTTAATAATCAAATAAAATAGCGACTGAGAAATTGTTATAAAATTGAGAAAACTAAGCTAAAGCTCGAACGCATTAGCTTTTAAATGTAGATTTTTAAAAACCTGCTTAGAATCCGTGTTTCACACTTTAAATTAAACAATAACCAGTGGTACACAATTTTAAAATAGTAAAATTTTATTATATATTAAAATAAAATAACATCTCAGAAATTGTTCTAAAATCGAGAAAACTGAGCTAAAGCTCCAATGTATTTAACTCTTTAATATGAATTTAAGAAACCTGCCAGAATGCTTTTTTTAGTTGACATTGAGAGTACTTTTCAGCCCAATTGAGTGGAAAATACAGAATGCGTTTGTAATTTTAAATAAAATAAAGTTTCAAAATACAATTTTAAAGTTTAAAGTTGAGAAAATGATCTAAACCTCCGAACCAATTAAATACAAATTTTAGACAAATGAAAAATTATTGGATGCAAACCTGTAGTACTAAACATTTTGAAGATGGCAAATCGTGACGATCGGAATTCCATAGCCAGCATTGAATGAGTTTATAATTTTGTATAAAAAGCCTTCAAATAAATTGTTCTAAAATAGAGAAAATTACCAATTCGAGTGTGACAAACACAAGACTTTAAATAAATAATATACCGTTTAGTATAATTCGTTTTGGTTCGAATCAGGGTTTTCTACAGTTGCCACACTTACATTTAAATAAAGTAATTTAAGTAAAAACCACAGAAAATGAAACTTGATTTTCTAAAACATGCAAACAACCTTGAACGCAAACCTATTAAACCTACATTTAGTTAGTTCTAAATATTGAACACATTAACATTAAGGTAGAAAATTTGGTCAAACCCCCATGTTATGTTATATTTTCGCTTTGGTGGAAAGCAAGGCCACTTGCATTTTTCAAAATGCGGCATTCAATTTATCGCCTTTCCATTCTCGAACAAGTTGTGATGACGGTGTTCGAACTGCGCTCACGTTTAGGCACACTGGCCTAGCTTGGCCTTTGCTACAAACATGCGTTAACATTGACTTAGTTACCTGATTGCATCGCAAACGTAATGCCTGTAATGCCTTTATACACATCATTAGCTTACTGAAATGTGGCTTAATCGGGCACGGAATTGAATCCAATTGCGTACGGTTATTCAGCCTGGAGAAGAAACCTATAATTGATTCGAACAGGCCAACAATCTGGCAAGCGGATTCGGGCCAAATACGAAAAACTAACAATGCCTGGCAGTTGGCAAAAAGTATTACATTCGGCCTTTTGATTTACGAGCGCGATTAGTCCCGCGTAATGGCTCGAATCTAGGAGTTGTCGGAATAAAGGTTGCGCAAAGGAAATATGCAGGTTTTAGATAAACCATCATCTGCAAGATGCATCTTTTCCAGCGACGGCCTGCGAATTGTTAATGGAAGAGTGAGATTAAGATAGTGAGCCTCTAAAAGCTTTGTAGCAGCAAAACTTCACTGTTTAGCAAAAGTTAGTAGACTGAAATGTTCCGAGCTGACATGGTATTTAATCGAAAGTTTAAATCAGTTTCTGGTTCGCATAAATTTGCTTCATTTTTTCGTGCTCATGCTAATTCAGTAAAAATCAAACCTGAAACTTGTTCTATGAATTTTAAACAAGTTCTGAAATTAATTTCGTCTCGTCCAACCTGAAGCAAAATTTATTTATAGATACATTTTACTGCGACCGTGATGCTACAATTCACTGAAACAGTTTCTTCAATTATTTAATTTTATGCTATTCAACATCTCTTACGTAGTTTTATAGAGTTTGCTAATTTACTAATTCAATTTCAAGTTTTGAAATTTAATTATAGCATGTCAATACATCTAAATGTAACAAGAACATGCAAGAAAGCAAGAAATTTTTCACGGTTTCTTAAAAACATGTAATTAGTGAGATTTTAATAACAACTTCTAGACTAGAACCTGGAAATCACTCATAGAGTTACCAAGACCAAGCTTTAGAATTTACTGAAGTATATACTTCTACACATTAATTTTGTCGTTTCTCTTTTTATCCTCCACGTCTATAGTCTGCATTTATAAATTTAAGAGTCTAATTAAACAAAATTACCTACCGAACTTTACTGAAGCTACATAAATCAGTAGATTTATTTGGAATTATGCAATTGAACTCGTCGATCCAATTTGTTAGCCTGAGAAACGGATATTGAATTAAACTAATTAAGAAACTAATGGTGTTACCTCACCGTTAGAATAATTACTTTCTACTTTATCGCAAATTATTGAAATTGTTCTCGAATTAGCTATGAGTTCATTCGATTAAACAAAGTTATTAAGTATTTATTATACAATTACAAAACACTAAAGTAGAAATCGTCTTCATTGTAATGGAACTCTTTCCACTTAAAAACGTGTATTTATTTTTCAATTACTGAATTTTTACTAATATCTATAAAAGTATTAAAAATTTAGAGCCATAGTAAATTAAATATTAAAATTGGTGAAATGGTATTTAAATTAATAGAGTTATCAAGAAAACAAGCATTTGTTATGACACCATGCTGAAATTAATTTTCAAATGAAAGTATTTGTCTTGGAATTACCAATAATCTCTCACAATTGTGAAATTCTTACCAATTTGCTAGAATTAACATTAGTTGTTTTAAAATTAGTGATATTGATTCTTAAAAAATCAAGAATCAGTTGGGAGTTGAACTGAAATTAATTATAAATTACCTTGAAATTAGTAAAATTATCTATCTTAAAACACGCGTTTTATTCTGACACTGGAAAACATTAATTAACACCGCATTTATTATTATTTATAATAAAAATTAGCGATAACCTGTTAGAGTCCGTGAATTTGTAAATAATTATGATTGCTTTCGATTTTATAGTCCAATTAATCGTTCGATTTTGAGAGTATTTTTTGAAACTGTAGCTAAATTAGTTAGAACTGAATTCAGTTATCGATCAATTAATGTCGTTGTTGCGAAATTACTTAAATAACTGAAAAATTGGAAGTTAACTTTGAGAGGAAACTGAAAGTAATTAAAAACATGTATTTATTTTGGATTTAGTTAATTAATGCCAAGATTAGTGCAAATGTCGACTATTATAGCTTTTTTTTCTGAATCCGAAGTTAAACAAACGTGAAGCGATTGGTAATTATCTGAAATTATCAAAAACTGGGGTAACATTAGGCAAGATTCAATTTATGTCTCTTAAAATTAGTGAAGTTAATTTACATTTAGTGAATTTATTTATAATTCTAGTTGACCAGCAGTAATGTATTAAAATGGTTAAGATTTTTAAGAGCTTCATTGCAAATAATGATACTGCACTAAATAGACTTACAACTGAATATATTTTTCATAAAATGTATGATATAATTTTAAGAGTAATTGAATTAGTGAGAAATCGAAAACTAGTTCTGAAACTGAACTATAATTTATTGGAAATTATAACAATATTATTGAAGAATTCTATTTTTCCCAAGTTTAGAAACAAAAGTAATTTGAAAATCTGGAAATTATTCTAAAATTATTAATCATAATTGAATTGGTTTACTTTACAATTCGTGAAATTAGTATAATTAATGAATATGTAAAGAACTGTTCAGTTAGTTTTTCTTATCTTAGTTTAACTGAAATTAATATACATTCCCGAGCTTTTCAACGTTATAAAAAACCATATTTACTTTAAAATTAGTAAAAATATTCATCAATATTTCCTGAACGTTAGCTGAAACAAGTACTAATTCAATAGAATTAGTGATATTGAAAATTCAAGAGTCGTTGCTACTAAAACAAATTGGTGTTTTATTTAGAAATTTTTGTTTTGTTTTTAAGGTAATTTAAATATAATGACAATTGCTACAAAATTGGTGAAACAATGAAGATGTTTCCGTTTTCTGAATACTTAATTAGTGAAATTATCTTACAGTGAAACGAATTTACGTAAGTCGTTGAATTTCATAAACGTTGTAATTAATTTAATTTGAATTATGAATTTAGATTGTTTTTAGGTGTTTTCAATTTAATGCGATTGGATTTAAGTGTATCAGAAATTAGAATGGTTTTCAAAACAGTAGAATAATCTTAAAATTAGTGATGTAATTTTAAATTTTGTAGAAGTGTGAGTATTAGTGATTAGTAAATGTTTTCTATTCCTTTTTTTGGAAATTGAAATCATGTAAGTTATAATTAGACAATATAATCTGTCTACATTGAGTATTAGAATTTTTGTTTTCGGATACTGTATATTTCCGGGAATTACTTGGAAATGTGAATGTATCTCTGCATTCTGAATTAGTGACCAATTTTGGTGTCAAAATATTACGGCCACATTTTTATCGTGTTTGATATTTGTTGACCCGATATAACAATCATTGTAAATAAACATTTCTCCAACTTCTTCTCCAAGAACCGGAAAATGTACAACACAAACTACAACATGTTTATTACAACTACCCATAATAAATTATGACCATACTGCATTCTGTGGGACCATCACCTACAGAAATTTCGAAACTTGGAAGGTGGAATCTGCTGCCAACGTCCTTCAGCCTTCACTATTTACAGCGACAAACCTTGACTCATTAATGTTGGCTTTCCAAAAAAGCCGACTGACAATAATTAAACTGAAGAGCCCACATGCAGTACAGCGACGAGATAAGTTTTTTGTTTCCAGCCTGAGTCTTTTCTGCTTTAGAACCGGTTAATCTTAAAAAAAGTATACTTTTTTGGTATGACTTTTTGCTGATGCTTATCCAACTCTTCAGGTGCAGATAATGAAAGTTCAAAAGCTTGTTAAAAGAAAAACCCGAAATGTCATCGACGCCAATTTAACCTTACTCGTTGTACGAATTAACACGGCCATTGCAGTTAAACTGGCAGCTAACGGAGTCAACGCCCATTGATTTTACTGCATTAAAAAATCTTGTTTCTTTATTGCATACTCTAATAAATTTTGTAAGTTATGCACAATCGGACAGCTTCTTAGCCTTAAAAGGAGCGCCAAGTGAGAGTAGTGACTGCTCTACCCACACACAACACACGGCTATTTTAAAACTCGTTCTGATACAAATCGGATAGAGTCATATGGAGACATTAGAATAAAGGCTCTGCCAGATTTTGCAACGGTACCGCCGGAGAGAATTTCGGGAAAATCGTGTCAAAATTTCGTCTCCAATTAAACCCCGATTAGTTATGCTGGATTAATACGCAGCCATTTCAGCTGTGTCATAAATCGTGAGACCTTGGTAGAAGATTTTTGCAATTACTCCGAGCTTAAAGCAGTTTGTTGAAAGGAATTAAAAAGATCAGGTCGTAAGGTCTCAGCAGGAATGCAAATGCTCGCGTGTAACTCCAATAAATGGCTTTGTCCAGCACGGTTCATCAACAGGAACAATAACGCGCATGCCTTTAAATTAACCCGGCACATTTTCATTAAGCGCGCAATAAAAAATACACCTGGAATGCACGGTACTGTTATGTATAATTTGTGTGTTTCTGTGTGTACGTGCGAAAGGTACTTGCGCATAAATGAAACATCTGAAACAGCGCGGTATTGTGCAAAAGCATTGGGCTGTACGTGACTACAAGTTCCGTATAAATTTTGCCCATGGAAAACGTTGACCTATTTTTGATTTGATGTTTATTCACAAACAGGATGCGCTGGTTAGTTCAAATTAAATCAGATAGTAGAATGCAGAAGCAAGCAAAATCGCTCTCGTTGCTAACTGTTCTAGAGATTTCAACGCTGATTGAGACAGGAAACCCAACTTGAAACTAAGATCCATCAATCTTAAAACTTCTATACCGAAATTTTATTACTTATTGCGTTGCTTAGCGCTCTGTAGAAAAATATGAGAGGAATCTTCAATTCCCATTATTTGCACATTTTCAAAATATTATAGGCAAACCTGTAGAAGAAACGATCTCTATTGTTTTTATTGATGTCCAATGCAACCTCGAAGTGTCTCTAAAACTGAGATTCCAATTTCCAAATATAAAATACGCCATCTCGTATCTAAAATAGAGATTTTCGCCCTCCAATTGTCATATCAATAGCTCGCCTTCCAAATGCATGGTCTTGACTGCGAAGATCATTTCTAGATTTTGAAACTCAAATCGACATTGTATTCGACATCTCCATTCCAAGTATAAGATCTTGAGCTCGTTGTTTTGAGCATTACCTCGAGATTTCAACTTTTTTAATCGAAATATTGACATCCAAGTATGATGTTTTGATGATACAGCTCGTCATTTCTACTGTCGATCTCATTTTCCATATATAAAATCTTTAATACAAAACTAGAGTCTAATTTCGAAGGTTCGCCTTAAAATAAAGATGCCAATTAAGTGTGAGCTCGTAAACTAAACTTAAAAGTTGAGATTCGGGCTATTGACAATAGAAGTAGCAATCTCGACTTTGAAGTCGAAATATAAACGTTCAAATATAATGCCTTTTAAAGATGAAAATCTCGATTTCGACTTTGACATAAATATTTAAGTTGACAGCATTTGAACTCCAGATCTCGCTTCTAAATTACATCTTGACGTTAAAGCTCGCAAACTCAAGTTTAACGTCGAAATAGTGTTTATGGGTGTTTGAATTCGCAATCTTCACTTTGAAATCGAGATATCAACATCCAAATATGATGTGTGATACTGAAATTCATGATATCAACTTTAAAATAGAGATTTTAACCAATGACATTGAATCTCTAGATTTCGAATTTATAATGCAAGATCTTTAATGAAAAACTCATGACTAGAATCTAATTTTGACAGCTCAGCTTAGAACAAGGATGTCAATTTCGTGTAAGCTCGGCAGCATAACTTAAAAATTGAGATTGGGACTATTAATATTTGAAGTAAAAATTACGGCATTAAAGTCGAAATAAGAAGTCTTAATGCTGAAACTCGGGATTTCGACTTCAAGATTAGTTTTTAATCGAACAGCATTTGAAATCAGATTTCGATTTTAAAATGACTCTAAAGCTCGTTACTTAAAGTTTAAAATCGAAATTATGCTAATCATTATTTGAACTCGAAATCTCCACTTTTAAATCGAGATAGCAACTTCCAAAGACAATGTGTGGATGCTAAAATTCGTAATGAAACTTGAGAGGAAATTCGTGATATCAACTTTAAAATGGAAATTTTGACCAATGAAATTGAATCCCTAAATCTTCCAAATACAAGATCTTTAATGATCAACTCGTCACTAGAGCCTAATTTCGAGAACTCACCTTAACATCAAGATAACTTGTAAACACTATGTGTTGACGCTGAACTCATTTCAGTTGACTGTTACTATTAATATTTGAACTGGGCATCCCAACTTTAAAATCCAGATATCGGTTGCCCAGTACACAGTTATGACTCTGCAAAGTTCGCGATTTCGACTTTAAAATATAGAGTTTACTGAACGACATTTAAACTCTAGATTGCTTTTGAAATGCAGTCTTGACGGTGAAGCTCGCAAAATCAAGTATAAAATCGATTATCGATATTTGAACTCCAAGGCTCTACTTTAAAATCCAGATATCAATTTAGAAATACGATTTGCTGATGCCGAAGCATGTGTTTTCGACTTTAAATAAAGCTAATAGTATTTTAAATCCAGATCTCGCGTTCGAAATAACGTCTGTAGAGACAGTACGAGCTTCATCTGTGAACGGCGTGAACTTTAAAACCTACATTGTAGCAATCGATAGTTACAGTAGACATTTCGACTTTAAATCTAGGTATTGATTAGCAAATGTTTTGATTCTGAAACTTGTAATTTCAACTTTAAACTAGAGATGTTGGCTAATGACATTTGAACTCCAGATCTCGCTTTTGAAATGACGTCAATCAAGATTCTAGGAGCTTCGGCTCATTCTGAAGGACGTGAACTCAATATCTAAATTGTCACTGTTGACAATTCAACTAGACATCTCGATTGTAAATCTAAATATTGATACTAAACATACTATCTTAATTCTGAAACTCATAGTTTCGACTTTAAAATCGAAATTTAACCTAATCACATTGGAACTCTAACTCTTAAATGATAAACTTTAAAATAATGATATAGATTTAAAACTATTTCGCCTTGACACTGAAGCAGACGAATTCGACTTTAATACTCGAATTTGTTGCTATCGGCAATCGAATTCAACGTTTCGACTTCAAAATTGAGATATTTACTTCCGAAGGTCGCGATTTCAGCTTTAAAGTAGACATTTTAGATATCTTTATTTCAATTTAAGATATTGAATTTAAAATTAAAAATGAATCAGGTGATTTCAACTTTAAAATAAAGTTTTGTCTATTGACATCTAAAATTGAGATAAGTTTCTTAAATAATTCGACTACGATTTTAAAATAAGACTTCTGCTACTAAAAAAGAAATATTAACGCTGAAACTACGAAAATAAATCTTTATGAAGTCTGAAACTCGTAATCTTTACTTTATCGTTGAGATTTAGACCTCTAAACGAAAGATTTTGACTCCTGATCCAGAAGATTATTTTAAAACAGAAATTTTGCTGTCACATTAGAACTTAAAATCCCAATTTTCAAAGATCTTAATTCAGAAATTAGTAATTACGTGTTTAATCGCGTAATTTTTCGATAAATTGGGCATCTCAATTTCTCAATAAGTGTAGAAACAGCAGTTAGTGATTAATATCTTAGTTATTCAGGCGGTAATAGTTACACTTTTATATTCATGTTATTATTAAATACATGCTTTTAGAGATTTCAATGCTAAATAAACGATAACCCCCACGTGGAAACTAATTTTCTTAAAATGGTGAACAATTATAACTCCTGGGTTGCTTAACACGCATAGAATTCAGTACTAAACAATAGAAAAATTTAAGAACTAATATTCTTAAATTGGCAAAGTGCTATACTGAAAATTAAACGCATTATTACCTCACCACTCTCTGGAGATTTCAATGCGAAATGAAATAAGAAACCCACTAGAAATCAATACTTTGCTGTTTTCAAGGGCTTAAAGTGAAATTTTATGCATTTATTAGCCATTTTATTACTCAACGCTATCTAGAGATTTAATACAAGGTGAATGAAACAGAAAAACCTACTCTGAAACTAATAATTAAAATTTTTTAAATTATTGTGCTTACGTAAGCATTCTGTTATTTATTATATATTTCTTTGGCTCTTTTTGGAGAATTCACTGTAAATTTGCAAACAAAATCTGGTGAAAACTAATATTCCTAAATTATCAAACATTTATGTCGAATATTTAATGTACGAGGGCAGCCATTTAAGTTTTTACAAAAACTAGGAAAAAAAATTTTTTTTTTTTGTGTGAAACTGTTTTATTGCGTTTCAAAATATTCGCCTTTATTTATGCACTTCTGCGGGCATTCAAACCAATTCGTGAAACATTTTTTCCACTCTGAAGTTGGCATCTCAAAAACATGGTTTTTGAAAGCTTTAGCAGCTTCTTGAGGTGATGAAAATCGCTGTCCACGCATTTTTTTGCCATTCGGGAACACAAAGAAGTCTTTAGGCGACAAATTAGCTGAATACTGGCAATGAGACATTAATTCGATGTTTTTTTCCTTCAAGAATCAATTGTTTGACGTGCTGTGTGAGAGCTGGCATTGTCATGATGAGCAATGATGCGACGTTTTCGGTTGTTTTTCCTGATTTCATCGATGACTTCTGACAAACAAATTGTTGTATAGCATTCAGCGTTAACTGTTCTTCGATCCTCTAAAGGAATGGTTGCGGCATGTCCAGTACAACCGAAGAAGTGCTTCGTGAACGAACAACTTTTGTGGGATTCGGTTCATCCTGGAACACCCAAACAGTGGATTGTTGCTTAGTTTCCGGTTCATACGAATATATCCAAGTTTCTTCGCCTGTTACGATGTTGTGTACGGATTTTGCAGTTCCTCGGTCGAATTTTTTGAGCATTTCCTTACACCAATTAACACGAGCCTTTTTTGAGCTTCGGTCAAATTATGCGGAATCCATCGGGAATAGATCTTTTTCACAGCTAAATGTACTGCAGTCTTCGACGTGCCTAAGGATGCCTCTATCTCACTGTATGTCACATACACAATCATGTTGCGCACAGCATCGACGTTTTTTGGAATAACAACCGATTTTGGTCGACCTTCACGAAATGCATCACTGACTTCTGACAAACAAATTGTTGTATAGCATTCAGCGTTAACTGTTCTTCGATCCTCTAAAGGAATGGTTGCGGCATGTCCAGTACAACCGAAGAAGTGCTTCGTGAACGAACAACTTTTGTGGGATTCGGTTCATCCTGGAACACCCAAACAGTGAATTGTTGCTTAGTTTCCGGTTCATACGAATATATCCAAGTTTCTTCGCCTGTTACGATGTTGTGTACGGATTTTGCAGTTCCTCGGTCGAATTTTTTGAGCATTTCCTTACACCAATTAACACGAGCCTTTTTTGAGCTTCGGTCAAATT